>JAXIVJ010014964.1:0-32931 GCA_036785665.1 Chirona hameri
CCACTGGGAATCAGAAGCTGGATAAAAATATTTACCGATATCTATATGTTAAAAACAAGGAGTAAATTTGAAAAATATCCATTAACGTTTTTGATGGATATTTATTAAATTTTGGCTGGTAAAGTTTTCCTTCAGATATGGTAGCACGAATCTGGACCGGGCTGAATCTGGGCTGAATGTGGGCCAACCTCCGTTACATTGAAACTCATCCACCTTTCATTTTCGATCCTTTCTAGTAGAGCGACTGATTTTTAGGCTTTCAAAGACCGCTCCTAGTAGCATCCCTAATTTGTACACGAGCTTTCAGTCTTCAAAACAAAATCCTGAAGTAATAAGTAGCAATCCTAGTTCCTACTCAGGAGCGGATCCAGGATTTTCTAAGGCTTCAGGCCTGAGGGCGGCATATTTCCTCGGTGACGGGGGCGGCATGGTTCCTTCCGAGGGCGGCATAATGCCTTCCGAGGGCGGCGATGTACCTTCCGAGGGCGGCATAATGCGTTGTGAGGGCGGCAAGATGTCTTCTGAGGGTGCCAGGGTGCCTTCCAAGAGTGCTACGATGCTGTTGGTAGACGCAAGGGCGCCCTGGCGGCCTCCCGGAAACGCTACGGCGCCTTCGGCGCCGGCAAATCCTATACAAAAATGGCGCCGTTTTCTAAGGCAGGGGGCTTCAGCCCCTACGGCCCCCCCTGGATCCGCCACTGAATTCCTACTCCTAGTCAGGAGCGCAGATGGGGGGGGGGGCGGCAATTGCCCCCCCTCTCATTACGGGTCACAAGGGGCCCCACCGAGAATTGGCCCAGATATAATTTGCATTAGCTAAATGACTTTAAGAAGCCACAGAAGATCCCTCAAACCAGGCGAGGGTCACTGGTGCATGTCTTGGGCCCTCAGAGACACTGAAGGGCTTTCGAAGCTAACCCAAGGGGCCTCTTGGTCATGTCCAGGGTTCCATTGAGCCCACCCAGAAGCCCACTAGACTGCTCAGGGGCCTCTCGAACATGTCCAGGGGCCCATTGAGCCCACTCAGGGCCCCATAAACCTGCCCATGGGTCTATCAAGCATATCCAGGGGCCATTAGGGGTTCAGGGGCCTCTCGAACTTGCCCAGTGGCCCATTGAGTCTGTTCAAGGGCTTCTCGAACCTGCCCAGGGGCCCATTAGAGTCTGTCCAGGCCAGGGGCGGCGCCTCGGATTTTTGTCAGGGGGCAAGTCAAAATTTAGGGCCTCCATTTGAGAAGGGGCCTTTGACCTCCATAGGGCTCCTCTCACCTCCCCTCTGGCTTCCAGAGGGCCGCTTCTGGACTTCAGGGGCAGGCACGTATCCAGGATTTCGTCCAGGGCGGGGGGTGCCTCGAAAGGGCCCCATTCCCGAGCGTTGAAAGGGCCCCCTTCCCAAGCGTTCAAACACTTCAAAGGGCCAAACAAAACGGATGAAAAGGCACGTTACAAGCATGGAGAATGCAATATGACAGGTGGGGCCTATTTTAACCCGCGCGGCGCTGGGGGGTAAATTTTACCACCCCTCCCGGATTTTCTCCATAACTTGACAACTATGACAGATATCAAAGTGAAACTTACGGTAGCTTATGGTGCATCAATTCTACGTCTTCTGCCATTTTTTTTTTATTCGTGAAATTTGTTGGCAGATAATGACGTTTTAGTGACGTCATGCCATGTCATTTTTGGTGAAAAAACGTTAAATGTTTGAAAAATCGTAGAAAATAGCGTGTTACTGCAAATTGCAAATAAAAGGCGTCAAAAGAAGGGAAATAGCATTGTCTTTGACATGGCTATCTCAGATTTTCAAAATGTTGGGTTTTTGACCCCCAAAAATGCAAAAAACTGATTTTTGGGGAAGAATTTCCACCAAAGTTTTTTGTTTGAAGATTTTCAAAAAACGGAAGACATATTAGAGAACCGAATATGAACGATATTCAAACCAAATTTCAAAGCAATTTCTTTATTTTTGACTGACTTATGGCTCTCTAAGAACAAGTAACTCATGACGTTATTTTTTTTTAATTGCGTTTTTTGGCTTTTACTGACCAGATACAAACAAATAAATGCCGCCACTATATTTCGAAGACAAAACTAGTCTAGAAACATGCAATGTTTATTTAGATTAATCAATTTCAAATTTTGACCTTATTGTGACCTGACCTTGACCTGAGGACGATTATATGGTGTCAGGCTGTGAAAATGGCTGCTTCTATCGAATTATACGTGTAAAATAACCTATACAACATGTGTCGCATGGCTTTTGTAGACCTGTGACCTTGTGTGACCTGACCTTGACCTTGACCTTTGCTTACAATTTCACTTTTACTTATGCGGGAAATGCATTATACACTCTGGAGCACTTTGTGAGATAATAGTTGCAATATAAGGCTTTGGATGGAAAGTATAGCCCAAAAACTCAAATACTTACATTTTACATTTTACCTGACCGTGACCTGACATGTGACCTTATTTTAAGAATTTCGAGTATGCATTCCATTCTTCTCGTTGAGAGCTTGCGATCGCCGCATTGTGCGTCTCGCTGCGGTTATTGGTTCGGAAGATACGAGGAGGGGTAAAATTTACCCCCCCCCCCAGCGCCGCGCGTTCGGCTGGAGACCCCAGCGCCGCGCGGGAAAACCACTGGGGGGGGGCAAAACATTTTGGGGGGCATCTTTTTGTGGCAAAAAGGTACCCCCATTTTTTCCCTCTGCTGATTTGGGCCGGTCACCTTATTTTGGTATTCGAGCTTAAGAAATCACTTTTCGAATTTAAAAAAAACATGATTTGTGGACATTTTTCCGAGGGAAAAAAAATATTTTGAGGGGTCAAAAAAAAATCACAAATACGAGATAGCCATTTGGAAGAGAATGACATTTCCTTTCTTTTTACGTTTTTATTTGCAATTTGCTTTGAAACTATTTTTTACAACTTGTCAAACATTTATTGTTTTTCCACCAAAAATGGCATAACATGACGTCATTAAAACGTGATTATCTCCCACAATACTACACTAATTTCATTGGAATTTAGTCAGAAGACGTATAATTGATGCAGTATAAGATATTGCAAGTTTCACGTTTATATCTACCAGTAAGGCGCCGTAGTTGGCGATGAACGAGCGAGCGCGAAGGAAATGTATGGCGAATTTCAACTCCATCGGGCAAATAGTTTCTGAGATCAGGGGCGTAGGGAGAATTTCGCCCAGGGGGGGGGGGGCAAATGGGATCAGAGGGGCCCTCGTAGCCAAGGGGGGCCCACATCATTAAAACAGTACAGTGTGTTGTATGTTGTAAAACAACAACAAATAAGATTTCGACAACGAAAAACAAGTGTATTTTTTCATTTTTGGGAGTGAAAAACACAAAATTTCGAAAATCCGAGATAATCATTTTTAATATTTTGTCATTTCCTTTTTCAACTTTTTACTTGCAATTTTCGTCAAAACTCGAATTTCTATAAATTTCAAGCATGTATTGCTTTTCCACCAAAAATTACATGACATGACGTGATTAAAACGTCATTATCTCCCAAAGTAATCCACCATTTTCATTGAAATGTTGTGATAAGACGTATAATTGATGCAGCATAAGGTACTCAAGGATTGACGTCGATATCTATAATTGTTTTCAAGTATTAAGAAAAACCGAGAGGAGGAGGGGGCGGATTCTGCCACCTCCAGCGAGGCGCGGGTTAATGCAATATTATCCTTAATCTTCTTCAATTCGGATTCAGGAAACAACACAGTACGTACATGCCGATTGTTCAAATGTACGATGAAGTTTGCAAAACATCTACAAAATAACGAAATAACATGCTCCACCTTGATTTACAGAAAGCTTTGGATACAGTTTGCTTGGCTCTTGAAAAAATACACCGCATTGTGATACAAGGAGTTTCTACAACACGATAGAGTCATATATTTATTGGAGTTATCGGAATATCCAAGCTTTATTTATCCTCACAGCAACTTCTATTGCAGTACAATGCATTAATTCCGCCCCATCTAAATTATTGTGCAGTGATCTGGATTCTGGGGTAGGAATTATGACACTAACATTAAAAAGCTTTCGATAGTGCGGAAACGAACGATTTGTCCGCCCCTGTAGCTCAGTGGGAGAGAGCTGGGCTTCTGACCTTTCCTGGTAGTGGCAGCCCGAGTTCGAGTCAAAGTCAAAGCCTACATTACCAAAGCCTTGTACTCTTCTCAGACGTTACTAGCATACCCTGAAAAACAATGAGAACTTTCACTGGTCTTCCTTCGAGAGCATCACCGGCGCTCGACCGGCAGACCACCTCTACCACCACAGGATCCTCTAAAGGCCAGCATAGAGTCCTCTACAGATCGGCAGGGGCCTCTAAAGGCCGGCAGATGGCCATCTGCAGATCGGCAGGGCCCTCTAAAGGCCGGCAGATGGCCATCTACGCTCACTCTACAGATTGGCTGGGACACCCTGCAGATCAACAGGGCCCCTAAAGACTGGAAGAGGGCCGTCTACAGGTCGACAGGACCCTCTAAATGCCGGTAGAGGCACTCTAAAAGCCGGCAGGCAGGCAAGGCGATCTACAGATCGACAGGGCCCGCTAAAGGCCAGCAGGGCCCTCTAAAGGTCGGCATAGGGCCCTCTATAGATTGGATGGGGCACTGCAGAACGACAGGGCCCCTAAAGGTTGGAAGAGGGTCCTCTTGTGGTCAGCAGGGCCCTCTAAATACCGGAAGAGGCCCTCTACAGATTGGCAGGGCGATTTACAGATCGGCAGGGCCCTCTAAAGACCGTCAGAGGTCCCTCTCCAGATCAGCAGGGACCCTCTACAGATTGGCAGGATCCTATAAAGGCCGGCAGAGGGCCCTCTACAACCGGAAGGGGCCATCTAAATGCCGACAGGGGGACCTCTGCAGATCGACAGGCCATCTACATGTTGGAATGACCCTCTAAAGGCGGGAATAGGGCCCTCTACAGATCGGCAGGGCCCTCTAAAAGTCGGCAGGGGCCCTTCATAGTTTGGCTGGGCACTCTGCAGATTGACAGGGCCGCTAAAGGCTGGAAGAGGCCCCTCTACAGGTCGGCAGGGCCCTCTAATTGCCGACAGAGGCCCTCTACAGATTGGCTGGGACACTCTGCAGATCGACAGGCCCTCTAAATGCCGACAGAGTCCCTCTACAGATTGGCAGGGCGATCTACGGATCGGCAGGGCCCTCTAAAGACCGGCAGAGGGCCCTCTCCAGATCGGAAGGGACCCTCTACAGATGTGCAGGGCCCTATAAAGGCCGGCAGAGGGCCCTCTACAACCGGAAAGGGCCATCTAAATGCCAACAGGGGGCACTCTGCAGATCAGCAAGCCCTCTGCATGCTGGAAGGGCCCTCTAAATGCGGGCAGAGGGCCCTCTACAGATCAACAGGGCTCTATAAAGGCCGGCAGAGGGCCCTCTATAGATTAGCTGGGGCACTCTGCAGATCGACAGGGCCCCTAAATGCTGGAAGAGGGCCCTCTACAGGTCGGCAGGGCCCTCTAAATGCCGGAAGAGGCCCTCTACAGATTGGCTGCGCGATCTACAGATTAGCAGGGCCCTATAAAAGCCGGCAGGGGGCCCTCTACAACAGGAAGGGCCATATAAATGCCGACAGTGGAGATGGGATTGTGGAGATGGGATCACTATAGACTTGACTTGTGACGTGACCTGAGGAGACCCGAGATAAACAAATTAACAGGATTTAGGCAATTGAAGGCAAGCAGTTGTAACAAAAATGGCGGATCGAGTGTCGATCTGTAGATCTGCAGATCGGCAGGCCCTCTGCATGCTGGAAGGGCCCTCTAAAGGCGGGGCAGAGGGCCCTCTACAGGTCGGCAGGGCCCTCTAAAGGCCATCAGAGGGCCCTCTACAGATTGGCTGGGACACTCTGCAGATTGACAGGGCCTCTAAAGCCTGGAAGAAGACCCTCTACAGGTCGGTAGGGCCCTCTAAATGCCGAGAGAGATCCCCTCTACAGATTGGCACGGCGATCTACGATCGGCAGGGCCATCTAAAGACCGGCAGAGGGCCCTCTCCAGATCGGCAGGGCCCTATACAGGCCGGCAGAGGGTCCTCTACAACCGGAAGGGGCCCTCTAAATGCCGACAGGGGCCCTCTGCAGATCGGTAGGGCCCTTTAAAGCTGGTAAAGGGCCTTATCCACACTGGCTGGGACCCCTTTTACGTATTTACATATACATGCCTTTAACAGACAAGCAAGTGTTGATATTTATTCGTGTTACGATTTTTGTATCGGTTCGTGGGCGTTCTTTTATGCGACGTAAGGCGTTTCGCGGGCGCCTGACACCATCAAAAACACTGGGGCCTTCGGCCCCAGAGGGCCCTCACTCGGTCGTCAGAGGGGCCCCCTGGCCTCCAGGGGGGGCATGCCCACCCTTGCCCACCCTTGCCTACGCCCTTGTCTGAGATACACAAAGGGTGCGCACGTGCGCACGTGCAGAGGCACCCCACCCATGACTTGTGGGAAAGGGGCGGCTGAGAGGTCCCTAACCGCACAACAAATTTGAACAAAATCGGCTCAGCCGTTCCTGAGATATGGAATAGGGGTGTGCACGTGCGCACGTGCTGAGGCACCCTGACTTGTGGGAACGCGGCGGCTGAGGGGACTCTAACCACACACCAAATTCGAACACAATCGGCTCAGCTGTTCCTGAGATACATAATACGGGTGTGCACGTGCGCACGTGCAGAGGCACCCACCCCTGACTTGTGGGAAAGTGGTGGCTGAGGGGTCCCTAACCACACATCAAATTTGAACACAATCGGCTCAGCCGTTGCAGAGTTTTTGCGAGAAAACACTTGTCAACCCCCCTCACGCGGCACGCGCCACGCGCAGTGGTAGTCACCCACATGAGTCAGCACCGGTCTCAAACAGGGTAGGTTGGATGGGGCTGCTCAGCAAAGAAGTCCGCTTGTCAATCGGATGTGTAGTTGCAGATATATGAGCTTCTCAAAAGCGTCGCCACGGGTCGGGCCGCTCATAATCTGGTTTTTCTCATATACCACGGAAGGACGAGCGAACCCTTTGCGCTCGCTCGTAATTACAGTTTTAAAGTTATTGAGAAAATCTGGGAGGGGGCAGAATCTGCCCCCCCCCCCCCTCACAGCAGGGCGCGTGTCACCGGGGCTGCTTGCATTGCACCAGGTGCGCTGTTTTGTCTATCATTGAAAGCAAAGGATACATAAAAACTTCAAATTCAATCACTTGAGAGAAGAAAGAACTTCCGATTTCATGAAGTTTTCTCCTAAGATCATTGTTTTTCACGTTCAGTGCAGGGAACGCGCAGAGGGGGGGGGGGACATACTTGTATTGCACCCACCCCCACCCCCAGATTCCTGTGAGGGGGGGGGGGGGTATTTGCCCCTGATGTCCGCTCCCTGGATCCGCCAATGGGGGATCCAGGGGGCGGACACACCCTCCCCCTTAGGTTTTTTGGAAATAGCGGCAAACGACGCCATTTCGATCCGCCATTTTTGTTACAACTGCTTGCCTTCAATTGCCTAAATCCTGTTAATTTGTTTATCTCGGGTCTCCTCAGGTCACGTCACAAGTCAAGTCTATAGTGATCCCATCTCCACAAATGTAAGGTCGTGCCGCCGCCACACTGTTTGACCGATCAGTTAGATACTAACAGGATTTAATCAGGTCATAAACACCTACAATTCTTGACCTCCCAATTATAAGTAATTGGGGAAACATGAAAATGCATATAAATCCAAAGGAAATGGCTAAATTTGCCCAATTTTCACCAGAGTCCCGCATCTTTTGCAAAATACGAAGATCCAGTTTGGGATCTACGGTTGGGCAAAATGGGCAATTGCCCCCCCCCCCCCCCTCAACCGCCTGAAATCGGCGCAAGATTGACACATTTCCTGATATAGAAGAAATCTAAGCAACCTTTACTAAGGAAAGTTAGCTTTAAATCAGCTATCAATGCATAAGCAAGCCAAAACCGATGCGTTTTCAGAATTGTGTGATATTCGCCCGTTACCCCTCCCCTTGGGGGTAATTCGAAAACAGGCACGTATATCGACGGAAAATATGGAAATTTAAGGAAAAACGCACTTTTTATGTTTTGCGTTGTTAGGCAATATATTGACGAGTATTTTGCAAGGTCAAAAACTGAAATCAGAGGTGTACCCGGGTCATACAAGGCCAACGACAAAAATAGGTCACGAGGTCACGGGGTCAAGGTGATTCAAGTTCACGCAACAAAAAACAAAAATAGGATCTCCGTTTCATTGCGAATTCAGCCATATAAGTGTTTTTGGCATTTGGTTCTGTCAAATGCACTATTTCGGCCTCCAAAAATACCTCTGCAGTGACCTTGCCAAAATGCCCGAGGCTATAATCGAAAACCTGTGGTCAGATCGAGATAATATTACCACAGCTGAATTCACGACCCAAGATAACTCTAAAGACTAATTTTGAACAAAAAGTGAGAGATGATGGTTATTTCGACTTGTCGAAATGTCTTGGAATGCCCCAGGTATGGCTGGGCCATACCAACTTTTAGGAGCTGGAGTTAGCAAACTGCAAGGGCTCCGCCACCTTCCGAAAGTGGGGGGGGGGGGACGGAGGCATTCTGAAGTCGATTCTTTCCATGCAACGCTCATAAGCGTAATGTTAAAATCCGAAAATGTTGGACACGTCCCCCCCCCCCCGTCCCCCCTGTGAAGGAGCCCCTGGCAAACTGCCATATCAACTTTGGAACCAGCGGCACCAATTTAGAATCAGTTATACCAATTTCTAATATTTTTTAGACTCAAGACCTGGAACTCTTAAATAAATTTCGCCGCGGAGCGGTACGAAAATTACGAGTCTTATGCCCTGGATATGCATTCCATCAATGCGTCGCATTGCGTATGGTGCGTACCTCTAAAAATGTTATTGTGCGTTTAAAAGAGCGGACAAAAGTGTTAAGGGAACTATTTTGCCTAATTGTATAGGAAAGTAGCAACATAACACATAAATGCGCCGAGAAACGGCACGATTTTGTCTTCTTCTAACCCGCATATAATTTAATTTGTAGTTAAATTGCGCCGCCCGGCGGCGCGAAAATATTGAGTTTTATTCCCTGGACAACTGCATTCTTACTGTAAGTGGTTCCATATGATAGGCAGGGTCCATATCTGTAAGTCACAGTGAACCGATCAGTGACTTTTGGCCTTGGAGGTCAAATTCGAGGTCAAAGGACGGCGTACTGCATACTGTCTCCCGAATTTATTGCCGGATCCTTTCAAAAGTGGTCCCATATGATAGATAAGGTCCATGTCTAACGTCCATCACAGTGACCTGAACCATAGGCTTTAACCTTGAAGGTCAAATTCGAGGTCAACGACGGGGTACCGCAAAACGTCCGGAATTTATTGCCGGATACTTTCCGAAGTGTCCCATATGATAGACATAATCCATATCTAACGTTCGTGACCATGACCTGACCCATGACCTAAGACCTTGGCGGACTAATTCAAGGTCAAAGGACAGGTTACTGCATAACGTCCCGAGTTTATTGCCGTATCCTTCCAAAAGTGGTCCCATATCATAGACAGGGTTTATATCTAATGTCCGTCACCGTGACCTGAACTGTGACATTTGACCTTGTAGATCAAATTCGAAGTCAAACGACGGAGTACCGCAAAACATCCTAAATGTATTCCCGGATCCATTTTGGAGTGGTCTCAGATGATAGACAGGGTCCATATCCGTGACCTTGACGTCCGAGACTGTGACCTGACCCGTGACCTTTGACTGTTGATGTCAAATTCGAGGTCATGGATCAGGTCATGGTGATGGACGTTAGATATGGACCCTGTCTATCATATGGGACCACTTTGGAAAGGATCCGGCAATAAATTCGGGACGTTATGCGGTACCCCGTCTTTTGACCTCGAATTTGACCTCAAAGGAAAATGTCAAGGGTCAGATCAGGATGAAGGACGTTATATATGGACCCTGTCTATCATATGGGACCACTTTTGGAAGCATCCGGCAATAAATTCGGGACGTTATGTGGCACCCCGTCCTTTGACCTCGAATTTGACCTACAAGATCAAAGGTTACGGGTCAGGTTACGGTGGCATACGTTCGCAATGGACCCTGTCTATCATATGAGACCACATTAGGAAGGATCCGGCACAAATTTCTGGACGTTATGCGCTACCCCGTCGTTTGACGTCGAATTTGACCTCGAAGGTCAAATGTCACGGATCAAATCACGGTCACGGACGTTAGATATGGAGCCTTTCTATCATCTGAGATCACTTTGGATAGGATTCGGCTATAAATTCGGGACATTATACGATACCCCGTCGTTTGACCTCAAAATTAATCCTATTCCCTGCGGGCGGACAGAATTACGTTAACCTGGGGGGGGGGGCAGATTCTGCCCCCCCCCCCCCCCCCCCCCGATATCTCGAGAACTGTTCGGTCGATTTCGATGGAGAAAACGCCATTCGATTCGTCATGACAAGATATCTCTTTTTGAACTCCGAAATTTTTGTTTTGTTCAAAAATGGGGTACCAGGGGGCAAAAAATCCGAAAGTTTTGGGTGTTTTTTAAAGGTCATTGTGGACATGTGGCTCGATCGATTTTCTTGCCCCAAACGTTTTTGAGCTTCAAATGTACCGGTCTTTAATATATCGAAAGACCAAAAAGAAAAATTCCGCTACAAACATTACAACTGGTGTACAATATATGTATATATACAGTATCGAAATGCCTCAGTTCAATAATTCCATCTTTGTGTGAATCGATATATGCACATATGAGGCCAGGAGAGGGAATCATTTTTTTCAGAGGCGCGCTCAGGAATGGGAGAAAAGGGGTCATATTATTGCAAGGAAACTAAGAGGCATGGGCGTACAATGACATAACATACTGCAGTTTTCGGATGAAATACGCACTACAGGCTACTCTACGAATGAGTATGAGATAAGAGGGGAGTCCAGGTAGGGTAAAAAGGGGGATAAGCAATGTGAATTGATGTTTCTAAGTAAAATAGTCACTGTTGACTAGTTAGTATCATAATAGCGGATAATATACATATCAAAAAGTCTTGCGCCTCCCCAGTTTGGATCCTGGATGCGCCTATGATGAAGTACAGTATGGAAAAAGGAACTATCTACGATCAGTAGCTTATTTATAGTGCTGGGTAGCAACATGCCTGCGGTTAATATTTTTTCCCCTATTTTACCTCCCTTTGCAATAACCTGGTATCGCATATGGCAAAAATATGATTTATAACTGGTTGGTTAATGTCACAATGACATTTCATTTATATAAAAAATAGCATACAAATAGTGTTTATTCCGCATATATTTCACCCCATATTGAGTGACCTGTACACGCCTATGATTTTTGAATTTCCAAAAGTCATCGCCATATATCAATTTACAATTCAATCTCTATCGATTCCCATTAGTTGTGTTAAAATCAGTTGATAAACATGACAGCAGTGTTGGATCACATATACTATTAAAATTTGTAGTTTTTGCCCCCCTGTCGACCCCTATCAAAAAAAAATATTTTTTTATTTTTTTAGAAATGTAGATCGTGTTGAGGAGAACCAAACGCCGTTTCAGTTTTGAAAATCAGACGGGAAGATCTCGAGATCTCGGGGGGGGGGGAATGCGCCCCTCCCTACTATTACAAATAGAATAGAAATTTCGGATTTGCAAAATTTTGGGTTTTTGACCCCTATTTTTTTTTTATTCCCCACAAAATAAAACATTTTAAAGTTGTTAAAAACCCGGAATATACGTGAGAGAACTGAGTATGGACAATATCCATACCAAATTTCAAAGCAATATCTTCATTTTTGACTGAGTAATGGCTCTCAAGTGTAAGAAACTGATGACGTCATTTTTTTAATTACTTTTTTTACTTTTTTTGACAAGATACGAACAAATAATTATCTTTCCTGTATTTTTGAGTCAAAACTGGTCTAGGAACATGCCTTTTTTTAAATTTATCAATTTCTAATTTTGAGGTTTTCTGAAGAGCAAAATCGCTGTTCTGGACGTGGTAAATCCGAGGTCATTCACTTGACCTGGAATGTCACCCGTCGACCTGAAACCTAAAAATTGCATACTGTTAGATTCTTGTCATGACAGGCAACATGATGGTTCTTATTGCATTGCTCAACGTTGCTTGGTTTGGAAGTTAAGCCCCCTCCAGGGCGCGTGTTAACCCGCCATTGACGGGGGGTGGGGGCGTTTAAGGCCCACTTCCCCTTGACGAATTGTCGTAATAGCTCAAAAACGAATAGCGCTATCAACGTGGAACTTCGGGTACCTTCTTCTATATCACGTTTCGCCTTCTGTGAAAACATATAGCAATTTCGTCGAAGAATTCCGAGTTATAGCCAATTTAGCTACGGCACTACACACGATTTGTACACTAAAATCAGCTAAACTTTAATAGACCGTATAAATGCCTTGTTTTGAGCAAAATGCAATCCAAAAGCGTCAAAAGATAGCAAATGGCAAGGGCTACAAGATGGTTGTCTCGGATTTATGAACATTTTAGTTTCTGACCCCCAAAACTGAAACAAATCATTTTTTTGTTTGTTTGAGGGGGGTAAATTATAACACGATTTGTTTTCTAAAAAAATATTTTAAAAACAAAACAGAAGATATGTCTGAGTATGCATGCAATCAGAGTATCCATATGTATGCAATTACATCCCAAATTTCAAACTGATATGTCTATTTGTGACTGACTTGTGGCATCTAAGGTAGTGGTACCTAATGACGTCATTTTTGGGAGCCTTTATTGACCAGATACAGGCAAATAAATCCTAACACTGTATTTTGGAGACAAAACAGGTGCAGAAACATGCCTTTTTGAGTTAGATTTATACATTTTGATATTTTGAGCAATAACTTCACGTAAATGAAGTCAGGTGGTAAAATGACTATCACTATCGAATTCAACGTGACAAATAACCCATAAAAGATGTGTTTCATGACTTTCGTACTGTCGTTACTGTCCTTACCATATCGCTGCTTGTGTATCACTTTGCTAACGTAAAGTGCCTGCACACTGCTATTTATATCAATGTTCCAATAAAGCAACAGAAAGGCGCCCGTCTATCATTGAGGTTCGCAACGATAAGCAAGCTTTCTGTCCGGGTGAGGCGGAACACACAACATACCGCGTGACTCAACACTCCGGCCGGTATAGGCGGCAGGTAAGCTGTCGGCTATCTGGATGCTGGCTGCAGGAAAGCTGGTGGCTATATGGCGGCAGGCTATATGGCGGCAGGTAAGCTGGTGGCTATATGGCGGCAGGCTATATGGCGGCAGGTAAGCTGGCGGCTATATGGCGGCAGGCTATATGGCGGCAGGTAAGCTGGTGGCTATATGGCGGCAGGTAAGCTGGTGGCTATATGGGGGCAGGTAAGCTGGTGGTTATATGGCGGTAGGCTATATGGCGGCAGGTAAGCTGGTGGCTATATGGCGGCAGGCTATATGGCGGCAGGTAAGCTGGTGGCTATATGGCGACAGGTAAGCTGGTGGCTATATGGCGGCAGGCTATATGGCGGCAGGTAAGCTGGTGGCTATATGGCGGCAGGTAAGCTGGCGGCTATATGGCGGCAGGTAAGCTGGTGGCTATATGGCGGCAGGCTATATGGCGGCAGGTAAGCTGGTGGCTATATGGCGGCAGGTAACCTGGTGGCTATATGGCGGCAGGCTATATGGCGGCAGGTAAGCTGGTGGCTATATGGCGGCAGACTATATGGCGGCAGGTAGGCTGGTGGCTATATGGCGGCAGGTAAGCTGGTGGCTATATGGCGGCAGGTAAGCTGGCGGCTATATGGCGGCAGGCTGTATGGCGGCAGGTAAGCTGGTGGCTATATGGCGGCAGGTAAGCTGGTGGCTATATGGCGGCAGGCTATATGGCGGCAGGTAAGCTGGTGGCTATATGGCGGCAGGCTATATGGCGGCAGGTAAGCTGGTGGCTATATGGCGGCAGGTAAGCTGGTGGCTATATGGCGGCAGGCTATATGGCGGCAGGTAAGCTGGTGGCTATATGGCGACAGGTAAGCTGTTGGCTATATGGCGGCAGGCTATATGGCGGCAGGTAAGCTGGTGGCTATATGGCGGCAGGTAAGCTGGCGGCTATATGGCGGCAGGTAAGCTGGTGGCTATATGGCGGCAGGCTATATGGCGGCAGGTAAGCTGGTGGCTATATGGCGGCAGGTAAGCTGGTGACTATATGGCGGCAGGCTATATGGCGGCAGGTAAGCTGGTGGCTATATGGCGGCAGACTATATGGCGGCAGGTAGGCTGGTGGCTATATGGCGGCAGGCTATATGGCGGCAGGTAAGCTGGTGGCTATCAGTAGCTGCGAGTTGCGACATTGATGCCGTACTTACCGTATCGCTGCTTGATTTGAGCCCAAATTCCCGTGAACTCTTGTTTACATCTTCACAACATTAACGTCAATGATATCTGGCTCAACGATCAACGATAGACTGGCTGTCTGTCCGGGTCATGCGGCACACACCAATCATCGCGTGACCGGACCCTCCGGCCGGTAGGCGTCGCTGCCGTCGCTGGCGTCTCCTCGGGAGGAGACGCCGCCCTTCTCCGCGAGGCAGCAACGAGTGCCGCTGTTAGGGCGATTCAGGTATGTGCAGGGTACCTACGACTGGCATACCGAAGGATGACATGACACTGGGGAGGATGATATTGACACATGAAGGATGACATGACACACACTCGGACATATCGCACTAGTCCATTCTATCTTCCAGGGGCGTCCCCATACCATTTTGAGTGGGAGCCAGCCAGTTTTTTTTTTGGGGGGGGGGGCAGACAGGTGTCCCCAGACTCCCATGGGGATAATGTTAAAATCCTGCTAATCTGGGTAGGGGGAGGGGGCGGAACGATCCTAGGGGGCTGCCCCCTCCCAACGGGTGGGGACGCCCGTGCCGTCTCTTCAACCCCTGACATTCGGATGGTTTGAACTCACAACAGTGTTCAGGGAGTGTTTCAGGACACCATCAACACGCGAACACGTCTGGTCGTGGAGCATCTCTCTCAGATGTGATGTGACCTGTATCCAGTGAGGCTGGTCGTGGAGCATCTCTCTCAGATGTGATGGGACCTGTATCCAGTGAGGCTGGTCGTGGAGCATCTCTCTCAGATGTGATGGGACCTGTATCCAGTGAGGCTGGTCGTGGAGCATCTCTCTCAAATGTGATGGGACCTGTATCCAGTGAGGCTGGTCGTGGAGCATCTCTCTCAGATGTGATGTGCCCTGTATCCAGTGAGGCTGGTGGTGGAGCATCTCTCTCAGATGTGATGGGACCTGTATCCAGTGAGGCTGGTCGTGAAGCATCTCTCTCAGATGTGATGTGACCTGTATCCAGTGAGGCTGGTCGTGGAGCATATGTTGCTTGGTTTGGAAGTTAACAGGGGGCCTGTCAGCCCCCCCCCCGTAGGGTGAAGGTGAAAAAGCTCCCGTAGGGCGAGGGTTAAGGTTGTTTAGTGTTTACCCTATAAATAAAGTGACTGATTGCAAAGGTGGATTCAGCATAAGTGTTTGGAGGGGGGGGGGGGAGGGGGGGGGGGGTCAAATCCCCAAAAGTCGATCACACAATTATGAATACTCATCGGATTTTGCATGCTTATGCATTGGGGCAGACTGGTTATTGATTCACCTTTTTTGGAAGAATTCAATCACGATTCATTTTGGAATATAAATGATTCAGTCACCGTTTGATTCATGGATCTTTCCGATTCAAAGAATCAAATCATGTTTGACTCACCATGGAAATAGCATTGCACAGTCTTTTTGATTCAATCAGCCTTTGTCCTGTGCGGGTTTTGATTACATCATGATTCATGAATAAAAAGTCCGGTGGTGAATCGATTCTTCTTTGATTCAAGGGATTTTGATTGAACGATTCCAATTAATTCAATCAGAGTCGAATCAATAACCAGTCTGAATTTGGGGGGCTGATGTAAAACAAATTTCCCTTAGTAAAAGTTGCTTAGATTGTTTTCTAATCAGGAAATGTGTCAATTTTGTGCCGATTTCAGGCGGTTGGGGAGGGGGCTATGGACCCTTTGGCCCCCTGGATCCCGGTGGCGGCGGCGGCGGCGGCTGCGCCCAGCGGCGGCGACTGCGCTCGGCGGCGGCGGCGGCGCCCGGCGACGGCGTGTATATCATAACTGTAGTCTGTATACAGTGATTTTAGCCTGTGTTACCTGCCAATTTACCGTATATGACCAAGAACTGTACAAACCCCATTCGTGTGGATAGTTCGTACTTTAATACAATACAAATACAAATGCCTTCTCGTTCGATTTACTACTGAGGTAGTAAGGTGGATGATACTGCGATAGTAGGGGGTAGTAGGAGGGTGGTAGGAGGGTAGTAGGAGGGTGGTAAGGGGGTAGTAGGAGAGTCGTAGCGAGGTAGTAGGAGGGTGGTAGCGGAGTAGTAGTAGGGTGGTAAGAGGGTAGTAGGAGGGTCGTAGCGAGGTAGTAGGAGGGTGGTAGCGAGGTAGTAAGAGGGTGGTAGCGGGATAGTAGGAGGGTGGTAAGGGGGTAGTAGGAGGATCGTAGCGAGGTAGTAGGAGGGTCGTAGCGAGGTAGTAGGAGGGTGGTAGCGGGGTAGTAGGAGGGTGGTAGCAGGGTAGTAGGAGGGTGGTAATGGTTGCAGGGGGTGGCAGGTGGGGCGTAGAAGCGTGGTTGGTGGGTGGAAAATGCTACTACTGGGGGTGGTAACAGGGTAGTAGCTATGTGGTAAGTGGGTCGGACAAATCGACAACGACCCCTCTACCACCCTTGGGTTAGTAAAGGGTAAGTGGGTGGTAAGTAATACTACCGGGAGGTAGTGAAACGGTGATATATCGGTGGTAAGTGGGTCGGACCTATTGACAACGACCCCTTTACCACATTAACCCGCGCCGTGCCGGTGCTCGGCGCCACCTTCGCCGTGCCGGGGGGGGGGGGGGGCGTTTCGACGCCCCCCCCCCTTCTAACTCTGCTCCTAGGCAACGTAGCGCAAAACCAAAAAAAGCGTTGGAAAGCTCGTCAACAATGAATTAGAAACTACTTTAGTCATTTTTTCGCTCAGTTTATTATTGAGGTCACCAGAGGTCATCATAGGTCAAATTTTCCCGTTTTAGGTAACTTGATCCTGAAATCCCACGATATCTCGGGAACTATGATAGCTAGGACGAAACCGAAAAAAGCAATAGATAGCTCTTGAAACGCTCCAGTAACGTTTTACCGTCAGATTTGAGTTCAGGTCAATAGTTGAGGCTCCAGAGGTCATCAAAGGTCAAAATGGCTGTTATCTTGGAAAACGTTTTTCGCGAATAACTTTTTTGCTATTTAAGATAGAGCATTGATTGTGGCTCCATCGTGTTTCCATCGGCAAGGCGCATCGAAAAATATACATCTTGACCTTGGAAAGTCAATTAAAAATTTGACCTCAGGTGAAGGTCACTTGGTGACCAAGTCGGTCACGGTGGGTCATGTTGCATATGAGTCGATGCGTCTTGACGAGAAAATCACATTCGTGCCTTCTTCAAGTTTCTATCTCTCTTCGATCAAAAGTTATTGGCAAAGAAGTGTATGTGACCTCATGTGACCTCGGATGACCTTGTGGGGGGTCAAATAAACCAAAATAGTATCTGGGTAATGAAGAATGGTCTATTACCACATGATCCTGAAGAAAAAACGTTGATTGGATGCGTTTACATGGAAAGCAAAGCATTTCAATATTTCCCCATTGACTTATAATGGGGAAGGTCACGTGATCGATCAGACCTTAGGTCACCAAATAAAAAAAATCCGAGATATGCAAATTGTAGGTAATGATATCCTTATCAAACTCTAAAAGTTTAAAAGTGATCACCCGGAAACTGTAGACGTGGCACGACCACAAACTTTTTCTGAGGTTGGGTCACGTGACCTGACCTGGTGACCTGACCTGATAAAACCTGAAACTTTTGGTTTCACAAAAGTTGTAAAAATGTTCAGCGGACAGGTACTAAAAATTTCAGCTACCTGGCTTCAACGGTTTTTTAGCTATTGGCAAAAAACGGAGGGGGGGGCGTCTAAACGCCCCCCCCCCCCCCCCCGGCACGGCGCGGGTTAAGGTAGTAAAATATTTTATCAGTGATCTCTCTCAGATGTGATGTGATCTGTACCCAGTGAGGCTGGTCGTGGAGCATCTCTCTCAGATGTGATGTGACCTGTATCCAGGGAGGCTGGTCGTGGAGCATCTCTCTCAGATGTGATGGGACCTGTATCCAGTGAGGCTGGTCGTGGAGCATCTCTCTCAGATGTGATGTGATCTGTATCCAGTGAGGCTGGTCGTGGAGCATCTCTCTCAGATGTGATGGGACCTGTATCCAGTGAGGCTGGTCGTGGAGCATCTCTCTCAGATGTGATGGGACCGGTATCCAGTGAAGCTGGTCGTGGAGCATCTCTCTCAGATGTGATGTGATCTGTATCCAGTGAGGCTGGTCGTGGAGCATCTCTCTCAGATGTGATGGGACCTGTATCCAGTGAGGCTGGTCGTGGAGCATCTCTCTCAGATGTGATGTGATCTGTATCCAGTGAGGCTGGTCGTGGAGCATCTCTCTCAGATGTGATGGGACCTGTATCCAGTGAGGCTGGTCGTAGAGCATCTCTCTCAGATGTGATGGGACCTGTATCCAGTGAGGCTGGTCGTGGAGCATCTCTATCAGATGTGATGTGACCTGTATCCAGTGAGGCTGGTCGTAGAGCATCTCTCTCAGATGTGATGTGATCTGTATCCAGTGAGGCTGGTCGTGGAGCATCTCTCTCAGGTGTGATGTGATCTGTATCCAGTGAGGCTGGTCGTGGAGCATCTCTCTCAGATGTGATGTGATCTGTATCCAGTGATGCTGGTCGTGGAACATCTCTCTCAGATGTGATGTGATCTGTATCCAGTGAGGCTGGTCGTGGAGCATCTCTCTCAGATGTGATGAGACCTGTATCCAGTGAGGCTGGTCGTAGAGCATCTCCCTCAGATGTGATGGGACCTGTATCCAGTGAGGCTGGTCGTGGAGCATCTCTATCAGATGTGATGTGACCTGTATCCAGTGAGGCTGGTCGTGGAGCTTCTCTCTCAGATGTGATGTGACCTGTATCCAGGCAGGCTGGTCGTGGAGCATCTCTCTCAGATGTGATGTGACCTGTATCCAGGCAGGCTGGTCGTGGAGCATCTCTCTCAGATGTGTTGTGACCTGTAGCCAGTGAGGCTGACGAATTGGGCGGCCTGGTAGTTAGGGGCTACCCACGGGGGCAGAAACATCAACTCATCCGTAGATAATGGGTTCGAGGCCGGCTACTGCATTCTTTTTCCCTGGAAATCGCCACAATTTAGACAAGATTGTTATTCCGGTTGATAAAATAAGACTAGATCAATTTAATACCTGACACGTGGCATAAGATAATACAGGCAAATACATAAAAAGGTCATTATTTCCCAGTTTGACGTTGTAGTATTTGTCGAACATGTGACCTCATTGCAGCAATGCCGCTTCAGATGCATAATCCTGGGGCCAGATAACAATACCACACTGTGTGCTCTAAGTACCCCCACTGTGGGGATAACTATACCAGACTGTGTGCTCTAAGCACCCCCACTGTTGAGACATGTAGCAGCGTACCTGGTTATCATGACAACACTCAGCGTCGGTGGGGCGCCTCTGGCCAAGGTCCGGTGCGTCGCCTCTGCCTTTGATACCAAAAGGGGGAGGGGAGCATCAAGGAGCATGTACTTCAGCTCCCGCGTCACCATCGAGGTAATAGTTCTGCATTGATAGGGAAAGTATTCGTCCGTTGACGCACTCCCGCTGCCACCGCCGTGGCAAACTCGAGGAGGTTTTAAGAATCACTGATAGGGATAGTACTCGTATGTTGACGCTCTCCGGGGCAGTCCTGCTCCTGATTGTGAATCACAATGAGCACCGGACCTGTCACCGCACCACACTGATACGGCCTCGAAAGCCTTGCCAGAGCCGGGATTATGCACTAAGTGCCTCTGTCTGATATATACCGGGAACACCTACTCACTAAACCTGGCCGTCGCACGTTACATTACTGTCACGGCACGACACCGCACGACATTACTGCTACTGGCGAGAGCACCAGGAACTATGGATCAGGAACCATGGATCAGGAACCATGGATCAGGAACCACGGATCAGGAGCCATGGATCAGGAACCATGGATCAGGAACCATGTATCAGGAACCATGTATCAGGAGCCATGGATCAGGAACCATGAACCATGGAACATGAATCATGAACCATGGAACATGAATCATGAACCATGAAACATGACCATGTGCCCATATGTTCATATTACTATGTGACCCTGACCACGAGCCAGTTGACCCAGGTCACGTGACTTGTTGCTGGGCAGATATGTGGTGTCGCCTCTTTGTGTCACCTCTTCAGATCTTTTTCAGACATTACGGACACTGGACACAGGTTAGTAGGCGCCGTATACAGCGGCATTGGCCTTCATTTTATAAATTGATGATTATTTCATGATCCCGATGATTGCTGGTATTTCAGATGATCACGATCATTATGAGCATGCACCAGAAGCAGAACTTTCTGCCGGCAGCCGCTGGGCCTCCCGGCCACCCTCGAGTCGCTGGGGAGATATTTTTCATTTGGTTCTTCGGTAATATTATCATAAGACGTAGAGATAACAACATGAAACCTTGGATACATCTAATTGAATAAGAAGGACGCGTCTATATAACATTTGGTGTCATTTCCATGTCAGGTCAGGGCTGTGACGTCACAAAGCCAATTATAGGGCCATGATTTCGCAGTCTAGAGCAATGAATGCTGAAAAGCAAGAGCGTTTCCTATTACCTTTGGGATGATTGAAATAAGTTTGATACAATAGCTTGGGGTTATATGGAGGACATCTGGCCTTGACCTGACTTGACCTGATATGACCTAATCTTGACCTTAAATAATTATTGCAAGGAAATATTCAAACATGGATATAATTGGGACGACCGTGAGCCAGCGATTAAAATGGCACTATTTCCAAGCACTCCTTCGATTATTTTATTTTGACCTGACCCTACATGACATGACCTTGACCTTATGCCATGCCACGTTAGATCAATATCAATTGCAGAATCAAGTTGTCTAGTAGTAAATGGGACCAGTTTATTCGCTGTATCACGGCCGTTCGAATGAAACCCATGATGGCCTATTACCTTATCAGCATCGCATAAGGTCAAAGTAAGGTCAAGTCAGGTCAAAGGCAAATAACCTCTATCAATCACTCAAGCAATATTTATTAGGCGTCACAATGTGACAAGTACATACATAAACATAACAGAAACGGGAACAGAACACCAGCAGTGAGTATACCTACTCCTCATCCGTCTGCTTGGACGGAACTGGGTTGGCTTCGCTAGCCTCCTGAAAAAAACTACGCTGAGGTAAGCAGCCTCAGCAAGCGTCTTGTCGCTTGGCACTGAGGTCCAGACAGTACCAGCCTGATACTGTACACTCGCTGTGCTCATGCGAGTAGCCAGTGATGGCACCCCGGGGTGACTCGGTCCCGCGGTGTTGCGACTCGAATGCTTGTCTTGCTCCGGCTTGGCGCCTGTCCCTGTTCTCGGGTGAGTCCTCGCGGCGGCGCGGCACGGCTGTTTCAAGGACTCCTGTCCTGATGCAGATCCGTTGTTGAGTAGGCCATGGGAACCTGGATGCGGGCGGATGCTGGTCCGACGCGCCGAAACGTGCGGCTGTTTGGCCTGTTGTTTGCAGCATCGGACTTGTGGCGCACTGTCAGGCCTGCCGGCCAGCTGGACGGGTTCATGACCTGAGCTTCGTCAGCTGCATCTATCTCAATTAGGTATGCTTTGGCTGGTGGGGCGGCGGCATCGTGGCGTGGCAGACGCTGGAAATCATGCAGATTACGGACTACTGCCCATACTAGACTTCGCACGCTCCGGTCAGCGACATCAGGGCGGAAGCCTTCAAGGGTGAACATCTTTTTGTTAGCCACTGGGCGGACAGTAGGATCCAGGATTAGGTCGGATGCAGGCCCAGTTCCTGTTACTTGGCCGGGACACGACGAGAGATCGACTGGCCCCATACCTGAGCCGGGGGCCATTTGACGACTCACGGGTCGCCATTCCTGGGCCAAAGCGAGACAATGCATCAGCTACCACATTTTGGCTACCTCGTATGTAGCTCACATCTCCTCCGTATTCATCCAATAAAATCGTCCAACGTTGAATTTTAGCGTTCTTCATTTCACTGGTGAACAAATGTTGTAGCGGTTTATGGTCAGTCATGATAGTAAATTTTGAACCCAGTAAATACGGACGGAACTTTTGCACACAATAAACAATGGCGTACGCCTCCTTCTCTATAATTGGCCAACGCTGTTGAGTTTCGTTTAATTGATGCGAAAGGTATTGAATAACACGTTCACCCATGTCAGTTTCTTGCACCAAAACGCCTCCAATGGCGTAACCACAGGCATCAGTGTATAATTTATATGGCTTACTAATGTCTGGATAAGCTAAAATAGGAGCCTCAGTAAGGGCTCGCCGTAATGCTTCGAACGAATTTTGACATTCCTCTGTCCAGTAGAAAATCCTGTTTTTTTTGTCAGCTCTGTCAATGGTTTTGCAATTTTTGCATAATTTGGAATAAATCTGCGATAATAACCGGTCATACCGATAAAAGAACGAATTCCGCGGACGTCTGTCGGTGGTTCCAGTTGTTGGAGTGCTTCCACTTTTGCCGGGTCGGGTTTGATCCCATTTTTTGATACAACATGTCCTAAATAGTTTACTTCACTCTTCAGAAAATCACACTTCGACATTTTCAGTTTTAGTCCAGCATTTCTCAGACGTGAAAAGACAGCTTCAATGTGCTCTATATGTTCCTCAAAAGTCTTAGAATGAATTAATATGTCATCAAGGTAGACCTCAGTAAATTTATGTAGGGTTCCCCTCAAAACCTCATTCATCAATTCCGAGAAAATGGCAGGCGCATTCACAGCGCCGAACGGAAGGACATTCCAGGCATATAATCCCGCTAAACAGGTAAACGCAGTCTTTTCCTTTGACTCTTCATCCATGGCAATTTGCCAATAACCAGACTTTAGATCGAGACTAGTAAAATATTTTGATCCGTCGAGCGAGGCTAGAACATCGTCAATTCTTGGGAGAGGGTAGCTGTTTTTCTTGGTAATTCGGTTCAGAGCTCGCAGATCAACACAATTTGTTTTTGAACCATCTTTCTTGTCCACAATAACAATAGGACTCGCCCACGGACTTTGACTGGGTGAAATGACTCCAGCTTTTAGCATCGCATCTATATGTTCTTGAACCATCTGTCTTTGACTAAAAGGTAACCGGTACGGGGCTTGTTTAATCGGAGGATGATCTCCTGTGTCAATTTTTGCTTTTACCAGATGGGTTCTTCCTAAATCACAGTCAGTTTTAGCAAACAAGTCGTTGTTTCGTTCCAACAACTCCTCTAGTTTTTGACGTTGTGCTTCAGACACATGAGACAGGTCAGCCTTCTGACTTTCTGAGATGTCCTCAGGTTCTGACGATTTCTGGGTTTGTTCACTGATAGAGGAAATGCATGATTCACTATCCTCCAAAACTTCGGCTACTCCTATCACAGAACGAGCGGGTATTGTGAAATCCCTGCCAGTCTCGTTCACAATCATGACGGCTATCTTTCGAGTTTCAGAAACTTTACTGGCACTGGTAACAAGCAAAACCCAGGTTCATCACCAAAAATAGGAACGTTGTTGAGAGGCTGTACCAAACAGTCCTGACCTATGAGCTGCTCTCGATTTATGTTGGCGGGAATTTCGACATATGACTGAGCACTGACAGTGACGGTTGAGACAGTCGGATGAGGGACGTTGCGGAATGACAGGCAAGTTTTTGGGGTCGAAGTGGAATGATGTAGCCTCCCAGATTTAATGTTTTGTGCCCAAAGTCAAGTTGAGCAGAAAAGTCCGTCAGAAAATCAGTTCCCAGGATGCATTGGTTTTTCAGTCCCTCTACTATTTGGAATTTATATGGTTGATCAAATCCAGAAATACTCACCTGAAGGGTGGCGGTTCCAAAATTACTCAGTCTGTGACCAGATACAGATTGCAGAGGAATACAGTCTGTCGTTGAAAAATCGCGGATGTGTTTTCGGGGAATTTTGTCAAACGTTTCCTTTGAAATTAATGAGATCTCGGCACCTGAATCAACTAACGCATATGTTTTCCTACTACCGAAGCCAGCACATTGGTGTGTCAGGTTTCACTTGAACACACCAATGTGCTGCCCGCCTCTCCAAATCTCTCCCTTAGGTTTTTCCTTAGGTCTGTCCATGTGATAGGTGTACTGGTTAGTCGTGCGACATATAGCCCCGCAGTCCCCCCCGAGTGTCATCGTAGCCATGACACACGTTCGGTCCGAGTCAACAGTATTGGATAGTTGGTCCATGTCTGTAAGCCAGTTGTAGAATTTTGAAGCCCCTTCCCCATGGTATGTACGAACATGTTTAGTTAGCGCTCCTACTCTTATCTCTTGAACCACACTTTGTAACGCCGCTGTCACATCCATTTTCACCCAACAAGAAAACAATTCACAAAAAAATCCAAAATATTACACAACACAACACAGCCAACAAGAAAAAAAAATGAATGAAAGCGAGATTGTTTTAAGGATAAAAAAAGGATTTGACTCACTGTTAGACGTCCTTTAATACTTGAAGACGTGTAGAGGTAGTCGCCAGAAATCTAAGAAGTCCAGAAGAACAGAAGAAGTAGTCGTGTAGAAGTCTGAAGAATTTTGCCCGACGATATCCGGGTCACGCGGCACCAACTTGTAACGACGTATCCGGGTCACGCGTATCAATTTGTAACGACGTATCCCACTGTCGCTACTAAATATAGTTCGTGGCTCGTGATAGTCTATCTCTCTCTCTAGGCCGAATCACTTCACTCTCACCCCTCACTCTCTCACTCTCTCAGACAGACTTTCTTCTCGCGTTGTTAGTTATATTGGTATTTGATATCCAGCCGGCGAGCGGTCCGGCGTGGACGGCGGTCAGATCCAGAGTCCCGTCACAGGGTGCTACAGTGACCGGCGGCACCTCCTGCCAGCGGCGGCCCGGTCTGTCAAACTCCACGCAGGGGCAATACTCAGTCGCCCGAACCAATTAAATGAATAGGACAACCCTCAGCGGTAGCATAACAGAGGAGGTTCTCAAACCAGCGAAGTGGTTCTCAAACACCACTCCGTTACAGGGATGCCCTTTTATGGGAAGGTTTGATATAGTAAGCGGGGCTGGGGAGGGGGACTGCCTGTCGTCCTCTGGATCGTCCTTACTCCTTAGTGGCGATGCGGGTGGGGGGGGGGGGGGTTTCCTTATGTTGCAGGTGACAGTACTGGATAGGTAAATTAAAACAGCACCAAGATTACCTTATCAGTCAATACAGACCATGCAAAAAGCACACCTGGATCTGGCTTCGGATGATGATGCACCGTTGTAGCTGCTGTCCAAGCCGCAGCGAGCCGATTCCTGACCAAGATCAAGCCGCAGCGGGAGCAGCTGGT
Organism: Chirona hameri; assembly: GCA_036785665.1. Taxonomy (NCBI): domain Eukaryota; kingdom Metazoa; phylum Arthropoda; class Thecostraca; order Balanomorpha; family Balanidae; genus Chirona; species Chirona hameri. The sequence goes on from JAXIVJ010014964.1 coordinate 25,655, forward strand.
GCAGGAGAACAAGCGACAGCTGCTGGAGGAGGGCGCCGTGACCGAGCGTGACCTCCAGGAGGACACCCCGCGCGTCAACTACTGAGCGTCACTAGCGGCGGGGAACACCCGGACTGAGATGGTGCTCGGGCGCGGCTGAGATGGTGCAGCTGCCGGGCCGCGGCTGACGGCACAGGTGGCTCTGGCGTCACGGACGGTAGCCTTGCCGCTCCGCCGAGCCGCCCACGGAGACTTCGGCGACTTGGGTGTGCCCAAGATGCTGCGGAAGCTGGGTCGGCTGAGCCACGTGGCCATCGCCACACCCGACCGCTCTATTCAGATTTGTGCTGGGAGCCGATGTCAGCGAGGCTGTGGCGCTGCCGGAGCACGGAGTCTGCACCGTGTCCACCAACCTGTGCAACACCAAGTGGAGCCGTTGCACCCGCTCGGACCAGACGGTCCCATCACGAACTTCCTGGACAAAAACCCGTCGGGCGGCATGCGCCACATCTGTATCAAAGTGGACAACATCGCCGAGGCGGTGGCTTAGCTGCAGCGGCTGCAGGTGCGCTGTCTGAACGAGCCGCGGCCCGGCGCGCACGGCAAACCGGTCGTCTTCCTTCACCCCAAGGACAATGCTGGCATGCTGATGGAGCTGGAGGTGTAGATAGCGCTCTAATCGGTGGCGGGAATTGTAGAGGGCGCGCCAGTCGACTGGGTAGATGTGGCAGCATGTGCGCTGTGGATTGAAGAGCTATCTCAGTAAGCCTGTAGCGATGTGGATTTAGATCATATTATATGGACGATATCTCTAATGTTCGTAGAATAAGCTGTGTATGCTATTATAATAGCATACACATATATGTATAATCGGTAGAGTGGGCACTGGGCAGCGTCCCTATCATGTGCGACAACGTGTGTGTGTGTGTGGGGGGGGGGGGGGGGGGGGGGAGTTGTGTGTGTGTGATTGCAAATACTGTCTCTCTAAAAAAAAACTTATACGATGTCATGAGGGCATAAGAACTTACAATTCGTTTATCTCGGAATTTTGATATCGGTGACCTAAGGTCAGGTCAATTTCGTAACCTCACAATAATAAGTCAATGGGGAAATATACAAATGCTTTCTATTTCAAGGATATGCATGATATTAGTCTCATTACTTCTGGATCATGTTATTATAGAATATTATTGATGATCCAAGTGTAGGTTTTGTTCAGTGACCCCTATTGGGTCATTTGAGGTCATGCGAGGTCACCATCACCTTTTTGTGTCAATAACTCCCAACATAATACAGATAGAGAAGTAAAACAGACATCAATGTGCTTGTCTCGTCGAGACACGTCTTCCCATATGCAACATGCCCTACTTGGGTCACCACTTGACCTTGACCTGATGTCAATTTTTTAAGTTAGCTTCACAAGGTCACCATGTATATTATTTGAAGCGCCTTGACAAGATAAACACAATGGCGTAAACAATTTGCCGTTATCTTTATTAAGAAAAAATGTAATAGCGAAAAACGATTTAGCAAAAAAACTGTATGTTTTTTTCTTTTTTGACCTCTGGAACCTCAAATATTGACCTGAGATCAAATTTGAGGACACGTTACCGATTGCAAATTTCACTGGCTGGCGTTGACTTTTTCCGTTGGTTTCTAACTAGCATAGTTTCTTAGAAATATTGAAATTTCTGGAGCGATGTCCTAAAACAGGACAAAACGGGAAATTTGACATTTGATGACCTCTGGTGACCTCAATTTTGACCTGATTTAAAACAATACCGAAATACTTTCGATAGAACATATATCAAGCTATCAAATGCCGTTTTCTGCTTCTCGCTATGAAGCGTAGTTTTCGAGATCTCAGGGGGGGAGCGGAAATCACCACCCCCCGCAGTTCGTGTTCGGTGCATAGCCCCTGCAATGCGCGGGTTAAGCTGTTTTCCGTTTTATTTTGTTACGTAGGCCTAGATTGGTAAGTAAATAGGTACCTTTTCAATCCAATTCATCCAGTTAACATCGCTGTTCAATCCTGCAACCATCTATTGATTTTAACTAGGTAATCAGCAGAGCACACTCAATGGTTTTGATCAGCTATGCCGTCATCATTATTCTCTATTGGAAGTCAAAAAAGGACATGATAGTCCATTTAAACTCAGTTAATTCTATGTAGCAGCTTCCACTAACCACCTCATCATTTTGCCTTTCAGATGCTTTTTTTCTTCAATTAAATATAACAAATATTCGCACTAAAGTCAGCCCAAATGTCAGCCGTCTTGTGGGTTCTAGAAGAGGCCTGCTGCCATCTGAGCTTCCTACAGCTGGAGACATGTTGCGGCTAGCTGTGTTGATTCGGCAACAAGGCGATGGCAGGAGGAGCTACAGTGCTGAGCAACTGATTTCCGACATCCCCCCACCTCTCATAGGAAGGTGACAGGTGGAAGGAATGGAATGTTTTGTTTTCCCACAGTGGGAAAACAAAACATCTCTTTCCAGTTCCCTGTGATCAACCACAGAGCCACAATATCTGCCAAGCTAAAATCACTGAGGAACATGGCTTTGACGGTGGCAAGGGACAAGGCCAAGTGCCCAAAACAAGGACAAATTCATCAGCAGGCTTGATAAGCCGTTCCATATTCTTGGCTGCCAGTGCCACATGTTTCTCTGCCCAGAGGGAGGCTGTCGCAGCTGTGCCAATAGTGAAGGTGTGCATGTGGCCTGTCATGTGTTGCGGAGTACACGCTCGCCACGTGGAGAAGCTGGAGCGCATGCGGCCGTGCCGGCTCTGCCACTGGGACTGCCGCCGGACACCGCCGGCGAGGCGGCGGAGTTGACCGCCCAGCTGCGGCGCGAGCTGGAGGGCCTGTCGTGCGAGCTGGCCGAGACGGCCGAGCGGCACCGCCAGGGCAGGGATCGCTCCGATGATCCGCACACCCTGCGTCCCAAACAGGTCAGCACCAGCGGATGCGGGACTTCGCTGACTGGATTGAGTCCGTCGCTTGAGTCAACGCTTCACCTGGTGGGTGAAATAGCTCCAAGGTAGAAGTACGAAATGTTTTGGACGCAACTTCATTTTTCCAGGAGCGAGGTGCCGGTGTTGCCCACGAAGTTGGTCATCGCTCAGGCGGAGCTGGCCGAGCAGCAACAAATGCTCACGGCATGTTTGGTCGGCGGGTGGCGGCGGCCGGGGCAGCACAGTGGAGCAGGTGGCTGTGTAGTGTGCACGTGGCCGGCGGAGGTGTCGGCCGCGCCGCTCCGGCGGCACCGGGGCGCTGTTTGCCAAAGATAGCGGCGCGGCGGCGCGGCGGCGATCAGCCGGGCCGCCGCAGCTGTCCCCCGTCCGGCGGCGCCCCGCGGGTAGCTCGCGACACTCCAGATTGCCGCCCCGCGGGCAGCTCATGACGCCCCCGGCTGCACCGCCCCAACCCGCCCCGCCCCGTCGCCTCGTTGAAGTCCGACACAGCGGTGAACAAGAAGCGCCGCCGTCCGCTCTCCGATCGAATGGCGGGCGTCAGGAGTCTGTTACTTTGTCGGGTGTCCCTTCCATGCACACCCTGCCTAGTAACTAAATATCTGGCGAGGTGCTGTGGCTCAGAGGTTACCAGCATCTTTCTCACTAGTACCAGGTAGTGATACATATACATGCTGTCTGCAGTGAGCCAACCCAGGTCGTCAATAACATCGCTGACATGATCGTACTTCCTACGACCGGAGACTACTCGGGCAGCGAACCTAACCAGCTTCTGAAGTCGCCCGCGCTGAGTCACATTACTCGCCCCATATACAGACAGACAGTATCGTAACACGGAGAATACCAGTCCCTGAACCAGTGTTATCAGAACCGATTGGGGGAGACTGTGCCTGCTGTGGCTCAGTCCGCACAGAGAGCCAGTACACCGCCGCACTACGTCATCCGTGTGAGTGACAAAACTCATGTCGCTGTCGAACCAGACACCTAAGTTTTTCAACGGAGCTGGAGCAGGTAATCGTGGAGCCGGAGAAGGTAATGCTGATCGGGGGAGGCGCCGAGTCATTTCGCGGGTTCCGAGCGCAATGATCTGAGTTTTCGCTGAGTTAATTTTGAGACCGTTGTTGCCGTACCAGTTTGATATAACAGATAAGCTGCTTTCCATCGCTTTGACGAGCCGACTGAGGTCTCTCATTGGGCCAGAGACGTACAACTGGACGTCATCTGCGTAGGCGATGATACCAATGGAGTCATCCATATACAACGGTAAGTCATTGGCATATATGTTGTGCAGTATCGGTCCGAGAGCGGAACCCTGGTACGTGTATCACTGATAGGTATCACTGATAGGGATAGTACTCGTATGTTGACGCTCTCCGGGGCAGTCCTGCTCCTGATTACGAATCACAAGCAGCACCGGACCAATCACCGCACCACACACTGATAGGGCCTCGAAAGCCTTGCCGGAGCCGGGATTATGCACCAAGTGCCTCTGTCTGATATATACCCGGAACACCTACTCACTAAACCTGGCCGTCGCACGTTACATTACTGTGAAGGCACGACACCGCACGACATTACTGCTACTGGCGAGAGCACCAGGAACTATGGATCAGGAATCATAGATCAGGAACCATGAATCAGGAACCATGGATCAGGAACCATGGATCAGGAACCATGAATCAGGAACCATGGATCAGGAACCATGGATCAGTAACCATAGATCATGAACCATGAATCAGGAACCATGGATCAGGAACCATAGATCAGGAACCATGGATCAGGAACCATGTATCAGGAACCATGGATCAGGAACCATGGATCAGGAACCATGTATCATGAACCATGGACCAGGAACCATGGATCAGGAACCATGGATCAGGAACCATGGATCAGGAACCATGGATCAGGAACCATGGATCAGGAACCATGGATCAGGAACCATGGATCATGCACCATGGATCAGTAACCATGTATCAGGAACCATGGATCAGGAACCATGGATCAGGAACCATGGATCAGGAACCATGGATCAGTAACCATGGATCAGGAACCATGGATCATGCAACATGAATCATGAAACATGAAACATGACCATGTGCCAACATGACCATATTACTATGTGACCCTGACCACGAGCCAGTTGACCCAGGTCACGTGACTTGTTGCTGGGCAGATATGTGGTGTCGCCTCTTTGTGTCACCTCTTCACGTGTTTTCACACAATACGGACACTGGACACAGGCTAGTAGGCGCCGTATACAGCGGAATTGGCCTTCATTTTATAAATTGATGATTATTTCATGATCACGATGATTGCTGGTATTTCAGATGATCACGATCATTATGAGCATGCACCAGAAGCAGAACTTTCTGCCGGCAGCCGCCGGGCCTCCCGGACACCCTCGAGTCGCTGGGGAGATATTTTTCCTTTGGTTCTTCGGTAATATTATCATAAGGCGTAGAGATAGCAACGTGAAACCTTGGATACACCTAGTTGAATACAAAGGACGCGTCTTTATAAAATGTGGTGTCATTTCCATGTCAGGTCAGGGCAGTGATGTCACAAAGCCAATGATAGGGCCATGATTTCACAGTCTAGAGCAATGCATGCAAAGCTAGAACGTTTCCTATTACCTTTGGGATGATTGAAATAAGTTTGATACCATAGCTTGGGGTTATATGGAGGACATCTGGCCTTGACATGACTTGACCTGATATGACCAGACCTTGACCTTAAATAATTATTGCAAGGAAATATTTCAAAATGGATATAATTCGGACGACCGTGAGCCAGCGATTAAAATGACACTATTTTCAAGCACTTCATTGAATATTTTATTTTAGCCTGACCCTACATGACATGACCTTGACCTTATGCCATGCCACGTTAGATCAATATCAATTGCAGGATCAAGTTGTCTAGTAGTAAATTGGACCAGTTTATTCGCTGTATCACGGCCGTTCGAATGAAACCCATGATGGCCTATTACCTTATCAGCATCGCATAAAGTCAAAGTAAGGTCAAGTCAGGTCAAAGGCAAATTACCTCTATTTAAACCCAAGTTAGGATTTCATTCTTAATGTAACAATTGCCAAGGTTTTGTGGAGCGTTTCCGTTGTTCACAACTTCAGGATCTTGAATCCTACCTTATAATTGGCTTAGCGATGTCACTGTGACATGCGCTGACTTGAAATTGACACAAAAGTTTACCCCATGTGATCTATGTATTTAATTGAAGGTACCCTAAGTTTTAACCCGCGCACTGCAGGAGGTTGATTCCCCCCCCCCTCAGGTTTTTCGCAGATAGCGAAAAAACAGCGGCACACAGTGCCGCCGGGTTTTGGCACACCTGTTAGGACATCAATTGCGCAAACTTTGAAGAAAAAAATAACTTCGGGTCATCTCAGATCAGGTCACCAGACCAGGTCAAGTGACCCCACCTCCAAAAATGTTTGCAGTTGTGGCAAAGCCAGAGTTTCTCACCGATCAGTTTGAAACTTACAGGGTGTCATGAGGGCATAAGTACTTACAATTCGCTTGTCTCGAAATTTTGATATCAGTGACCTAAGGTTAGGTCAATTTCGTGACCTCCCATAACAAGTCAATGGGGAAATATTCAAATGCTTCCTATTTCAAGGATATGCATGATATTAGTCCAATTATTTCTGGATCATGTTATTATAGGATATACTTGATGATCCAGTGCAAATTTTGTTTAATGACCCCTATGGGGTCATTTGAGGTCATCCGGGGTCACCATCACTTTTTTGTCAATAACTCCCGACATAATGAGGATGAAGAAGTAAAACAGACAAAAATGTGTTTGTCTCGTCGAGACACGTCTCCCTATACGCAAAATTACCTACTTGGGTCTTGATCTCAGGGCAAGGTCACGTGACCTGAGGTACATTTTTTGAAGTTGACCTAACAAGTTTACCATGTATGTAATTCAAAGGGTCTTGACGAGATAAACACAATGGCGTAAACAGTTTTTCGTTATCTTTATTCAGTAAAAAGTTAATAGCGAAAAACGATTTTGGCAAAAAAAACAGCATTTGTTTTCTTTTTTTGAGCTTTGGAGCCTCAAATATTGACCTGAGATCAAATTTGAGGGCAATTGTTCGATTGCACATTGCACTGGCTGGCGATTGCTTTTTTTCCGTTTGTTTCTAACTAGCATAGTGTCTGAGATATATGGGAATTTCTGGAGCGAAGTCCTAAAACAGGAAAAAAAATGAAAAATTTGATCTTTGATGACCTCTGGTGACCTCAATTTTGACCTGACCTAAAAAAAATACTGAAATACTTTCGATATAAATTTTATCAA
>JAXIVJ010014965.1:0-32924 GCA_036785665.1 Chirona hameri
ATATATATATATATATATATATATATATATATATATATATATATATATATATATATATATATATATATATATATATATATATATATATATATATATATATATATATATATATATATATATATATATATATATATATATATATATATATATATATATATATATATATATATATATATATATATATATATATATATATATATATATATATATATATATATATATATATATATATATATATATATATATATATATATATATATATATATATATATATATATATATATATATATATATATATATATATATATATATATATATATATATATATATATATATATATATATATATATATATATATATATATATATATATATATATATATATATATATATATATATATATATATATATATATATATATATATATATATATATATATATATATATATATATATATATATATATATATATATATATATATATATATATATATATATATATATATATATATATATATATATATATATATATATATATATCAAGTAGTCAGGCTGTTAGGAACACCATGTGACATCATAATGAAGACATTGAAATAAAACGTGTTACATGCATTGTTGTATTGTGTATTGTGGTGTGACTATATCTGACCGACCCACATGACAGGGCTTTTCGAGGTCATCGTCATACAGGAATATAAAAGTAGACAATATATGCAAACACGAGCGCACACAAACACGAACACACACATACAAACACACACACGCGCGCACGCGCACACGCACACGCACACACGCACACACGCACACACGCACACACGCACACACGCACACACGCACACACGCACACACGCACACACGCACACACGCACACACGCACACACGCACACACGCACACACGCACACACGCACACACGCACACACGCACACACGCACACACGCACACACGCACACACGCACACACGCGCACACGCGCACACGCGCACACGCGCACACGCGCACACGCGCACACGCGCACACCCGCACACCCGCACACCCGCACACGCGCACACGCGCACACGCGCACACGCGCACACGCGCACACGCGCACACGCGCACACGCGCACACGCGCACACGCGCACACGCGCACACGCGCACACGCACACACACACACACACGCACACACGCACACACGCACACACGCACACACGCACACACGCACACACGCACACACGCACACACGCACACACGCACACACGCACATACGCACACACGCACACACGCACGAAATGTGTAGGGTAGAGAGGTTGGGTAGGGAACTCTTTTTGCGAAATTTGCATGACCGTAAATCAATATCTGCAAGGTCAAATGGCGTCAAATGTGCCAAAATATCCCAACTTTAGGACTTCGTTCCAGAAGTTCCTCAAATATCCACCATTGGTATCCTCAAATTTTAGCTCAGGTCAATAGTTTAGGCTTTAGATGTCAGCAAAGGTCAAAAAGGCTAATTATGGCAAAACAGTTTTTCGCAAACAACTTTTCCGTAATAAAGACAGGGTAATGATTTTGACGTTATCGTATTCATCTTGTCAAGGCGCTGCGAATCATATTCATCACCAGTTTAAGAATCAACTCAATAGAATCAACAAGAATCAACAGAATCACCAGCTTAGGTCAACTTATAAATTTGACCTCAGGTCAGGGTCAAGTGGTGACCCAAGTAGGTCATGTTGCATATTGGGGAGACGTGTCTCGACGAGATTGGTACCGGTTTCACCGCTCTATCTTCATTCGGTCGAGAGTTTTTGACAAGAACATATTGGTGACCTTAGATGACCTCAGCTGACCCTGTAGGGGTCACTGATGAACGAAAATTGTATCTGGATCATCAAGAATGGCCTATGATAACTTGATCCAAAGAGAATTCGACTGATATTATTCGTATCCTCGGAATAGAAAGCATTTGAATATTTCCCCATCGACTTATAATGAATGGGTAGGTCACGAAATTGACCCGAACTTAGGTCACCGATATCAAAACTCCGAGTAATACGAATTGCAGGTACCTATGATCTTATAAAATCATGCAAGTTTGAAACCGATCGGCCAAAAACTGTGGCTGTGGCACGACCGCAAACTTTTGGAAGGCAAGGTCATGTGACCTTGTCTGGTGACCTGACCTGAGATGACCCGCGGACAAGAATGACACATAATGTGTGTAATTTATTTGCAAACAGGTATGCACAAAAACGCCGGCGCTGCGCGCCGCTCGTTTTTCCGCTATCTTCGGAAAACCTTAGGGCTGGGTGAATTTCGTCCCCTCCCCGTCTGCAGGTCGCGTGTTTAAAACAAGGTATTAATATAAGGTAATAAGGTTAAAGTATTAATAATAAATGATGCAGGAAGAAAGAGGGGAACGCGCCACAACATGTATAGATACTGGCATTTTTTGTTTCATTCTGAGGAAGACTGCGCTCAAAGTACTTTACAGATAATATAACCGATTAATCTTACGTTTATGCTATCGCACCAGCATTTACAGACAGCCGATGATTTCAAAAGCAGCAAACCAACGAATTAGGTTCCCACTGTTAAGTATTTTATTAATTCTGTCGCAGCACACGCGGCAGAGATAGATACGTATAGACATAACCAAAATCTATCTCATACCTGGCATAGCGCACCCAGACCAACGTAACGACTTCTCCCTACACCTTGACCAACCTGCATCAAAAGCCGATCAGACGGCATTTGCCGCTTCTGGCGAGAATCTATTCAGTTGAGCTACGAACCGGCCGGCCAAGTCGCTCGCCAGCCTCTTATCGGTATGCATTCGCGGACAGAGGGCCCCGGCTCTCGGAGGCAGCTCCACTATAGCACCAGTCGTTGCCTCCTACCGGCACACCGGTGTGCCTGCACGAGCCCGCGCTCCAGGACCTGATGAGATGATAAATCAGCGGCAGTGGAGACGCCGGTGCGGTGCTGGTCCCCGCAGCGCAGCTAGCACTGCCATCCGGCGTAGTGCGGCCCCCGGGAACGCAGCCGACGCTGCGCGGCGGAGAGAAGTCCCGCCGGTACAGAGAGAAGGTGGCACACAGGTGGAGCTGGGGGTTATCTGATGCATTAGTCTGTGTCGGGTAAGGAGGCTGCAGGAGAAACGACGCGGCGTGGCACGCTCAAATGCCGCGGGACGACCCTTCATCCACACACACTCGTGGCGGCGCACCCAGGACTGGTGGGCTCAAATGCCGCGGGACGACCCTTCATCCACACACACTCGTGGCGGCGCACCCAGGACTGGTGGGCTCAAATGACGACCCTTCATCCACACACACTCGTGGCGGCGCACCCAGGACTGGTGGGCTCACATGACGCGGGACGACCCTTCTTCCACACACACTCGTGGCGGCGCACCCAGGACTGGTGGGCTCAAATGCCGCGGGACGACCCTTCATCCACACACACTCGTGGCGGCGCACCCAGGACTGGTGGGCTCAAATGCCGCGGGGCGACCCTTCATCCACACACACTCGTGGCGGCGCACCCAGGACTGGTGGGCTCAAATGACGCGGGACGACCCTTCATCCACACACACTCCTGGCGGCGCACCCAGGACTAGTGGGCACACATGACGCGGGATGACCCTTCATCCACACACACTCGGGGCGGCGCACCCAGGACTGGTGGGCTCAAATGACGCGGGACGACCCTTCATCCACACACACTCGTGGCGGCGCACCCAGGAATAGTGGGCACACATGACGCGGGACGACCCTTCATCCACACACACTCGTGGCGGCGCACCCAGGACTGGTGGGCTCAAATGACGCGGGAAGACCCTTCATCCACACACACTCGTGGCGGCGCACCCAGGACTGGTGGGCTCAAATGACGCGGGACGACCCTTCATCCACACACACTCGTGGCGGCGCACCCAGGACTGGTGGGCTCAAATGACGCGGGAAGACCCTTTATCCACACACACTCGTGGCGGCGCACCCAGGACTGGTGGGCTCAAATGACGCGGGACGACCCTTCATCTACACACACTCGTGGCGGCGCACCCAGGACTGGTGGGCTCAAATGACGACGGACATGACGCGGGACGACCCTTCATCCACACACAATCGTGGCGGCGCACCCAGGACTGGTGGGCTCACATGACGCGGGACGACCCTTCATCCACACACACTCGTGGCGGCGCACCCAGGACTGGTGGGCTCAAATGACGCGGGAAGACCCTTCATCCACACACACTCGTGGCGGCGCACCCAGGACTGGTGGGCTCAAATGACGACCCTTCATCCACACACACACTCGTGGCGGCGCACCCAGGACTGGTGGGCTCAAATGACTCGGGACGACCCTTCATCCACACACACTCGTGGCGGCGCACCCAGGACTGGTAGGCTGTTGCGCAGGGCAGCTATGTTTTGTGGAATACTATAAACTTGCCAATTTTCAAACTGATCTTATTCTACACTAAAAAAACTATTTTTTACATTCAATTGAGGAGACGGCAAGCAAAACTTCACATATCCAGGGGCATGTTTTGATAAATAAACCTGTCATTGTTGGTATTGAAGAGCAGATTCCAAATGCTGATATTATCAGCTTACCAATTTCTATGTCGGTTGAATATGAGCCAATTCCTTCCAAAAAGCCGACAGTCTGATAATTCAGCAGTGAAAAACACTTCCTTTTTGGCTGCAAAATCAGTTCAAAAGTTCCAACTGGTGAATTGGATTTTCACAGGCTGCGGTAATTTCATAATATCGAGCTATATAAATTACTACTTAATTTCTTTTAACGTCTTATTTTCGTTTCCAAAGTTACACATCTGGTTTTGAGGAGTCAGAATTGGACATAATACTAAAACAATTTGTCTGATGTCGCATTTTGGAATTCCTCGGGCAGTTAAAGGCATACATTACAACTGGTGATTTGCTATGGGGAAAAATGCTTCGCAGACCCCCAAAAATGGCACAAAAATACATGGTAATATGCTTGAAAGATAACATTTGTGTTCATATATTTTACCTTAAATTAAAAACGGAGACACTTAAATATCAGAAGTATTGGCAGCTCAATAAGTTAGTTCATCAACAGTTGACAACATCTTAACATTGGTTGTGATTACTGAAAACAATTTGATGAAATCGACAGCCATTGCATTGGCTTAAACTGCATTTAGGGAAAAGGAACCGATGAGAATACCTGGGAGAAGATGAGGACTTCAAAATTTTGGATTATACCTGGCCGGGGTCATGCATGGATGGATTCAGATTGGATTAGACCAGCCCGAATTTATCCGTTTCATACTCCCTCCATCCTGTCTGTCCGCTCACGGATCAGGCGCGACTCCTGTAATAGATGGCCTAATTAGACAGCGCGATGCGGCGGTACCAAATGAACGACTGGATTACGCTGAGCGGCGCGGGATTCGCCAGTGGTTAGTCGGCCGCCGCGCCGCCGCCGCGCCGCCGCGCCAAAATTGACCCCGGAACTCTCTCGTAAAGCGGCGGCCGGCTAGCGGCGGTGGCGAGAGGCGGCGGCACAAATTAGATTGGCCGGTTGTGGCGACCGGTCGGCAGCGATAGGATCAGCGGCAGAGCCCGGGTCGCTGTAAGTCATCGCCGAGCAACGGGCTCCGCCGCGATACGCCACCGCCGCCGGCGGCCGGGCGGAGCAGACTTTGCCAAATGGGCCAGTGGACCGCCACATTAGGTACCACGCTAGTGGTGGGTCGCGAGTTTCTTTCAGTTAACGCGAATTCAGCGATACGATTTCGGTTAGGAGTTTCAGTTTATGAACTGACTATGCAATGCGCGTAGATGAAAGCAATCCCAACATTCTGCCAACTAAGCACATTTCCTCAGTCGGTATGCTAGGAAAGTAACTACTCGCAGTCTCTTGCAGGTCAACGTATCGCTATATCCAAAGCATACTTTGCGAGACACATTTGTGTCCTTGAACCCATGAACATGCCGGCTAGCAGCAACTTGTATCTTGTACATTTAAACTTGTCTAAATATCTCTCAAATGAAAGACTGTTAAACATCACTAACCAGACTGCCAAGCACTGAGGACTCTTTGATACTGAGGGAGAAAATATTATCACCTGACGAACATCCATAATATCTCGAAATTCATCAAGTTGAAAACGTGAAGCTTGGTGTTGCCTTTCCACATGGCCTCCCCGTACAGTGCTGTTCAGTTCCCCTCAGTCAATCGCTTTCGTCTGGGACTTGGTGGCGGGTGTTATGCTGTCCGCTTGGCGGGTAAGCGGACATCATAATGGGCACAGAATGCACATCTGAAGACATCTGAAGACATCTGAAGCATGATGTGAAACTCATATCTCGAGATTAAGAACCTTAACGCCTTGCTGAAAGTGGGGATTCATTTTAGTCAGTGGCTTGCTGATGATCTTACTGTGGGGTTTCGTTTCATTTAATAAATTTAGCTCAAACTTTCAATAATTCAGTAGAAAAATCATTCCACATCAGTTGACATTTACTTGCATTGGATATTATTACTGAAACTTTACGATAGCTTGAAGAGGTAGCACATGTGTTAATCATCAATATTCAGCAATATTACTTGATATCCACTTACCAGACCGAAGCTTGCCATATGCTGCGGTCACCGTCATCTATTTGACCGAGCACAGGACATCGGCAATCAGAGGTGAAACAAACCTCAAGGCTGACACCGACAAACAGCCAGGCTAACTCACTTCCATTTTTCGCGCTCTTATGGCAAATTACCCAAAAAATAAGGGTTTTTCTCATGCCTCGGTGACTAATAACATTGATAAAAATCGTCACTCTGTCACATTTTGTAAACATACAACACATTGTGTCAACACGCAGCACATTTTGTAAACATACAACACATTTTGTCAACACGAGCACATTTTGTAAACATACAACACATTTTGTCAACACGCAGCACATTGTGTCAACACACAGCACATTTTGCCAACACAACACATTGTGTGACTGTTACAATGAGTGCTACACACACTAGCGGATCCAAGGGGGGGGGGGTAACGGCCATGCCCCCACAAAAAAAACACTTGAAATCGGCACAAAATTTCGGCATTCCCTGATATAGAAGACAATCTAAGCAACTATTAATAAGGAAAGTTTCTTTTAAATCAGCTATCAATGCATATTGAATAAGCAAGCGATATCCGGTGAGTTTTCTGAATTGTGTGACAATTTTTGGAATTTCCCCCCCAACCACCGTTCTGGATCCGCCAATGGCTACTACACATAAAGATGGTGGTGTCTGAATAATTGTACTCCAGAACCATATGACATTGCATCATCTATATTGATATTTGTTGTACCTATTTTTACAAGGATGCAATAATAAGAATGCAAAAATATGTTTGGAATTGGATGCAAGAATATGTTTCCACATGCAATGATGCCATCACTTGCCACTAGCTGATCCAGGAGGGCCATGGCGGCCATGGCCCCCAAACTGCCTGAAATCGGCACAAAATTGACACATTTTCTGATATAGAAGACAATCTAAGCAACTTTTACTAAGGGAAATTTGTTTTCACCCTCGCCCTGCGGGGGTCCTAAAACGACCCCCCCCCCCCCCCTGAGGTTTTTATCATATAACTTTTTACACATGCAGCGCATCTTTCTGAAATTTTTAGTAGCGGAGTATACAACAATTATACGTATGCTGTAATATTTTTTCTTATTGAAATTGATCGAAAAAATCGGGAAGATAAAGATGTTTTGATGTCATGTTGGTGGAAAAACGATAAATGTTTGACAAATCGTAGAAAATAAAGTTTTGAAGCAAATTGAAACGCAATTAAGCATAGATATACAATGTCCTTTTCTTTAAAATGGCAATCTCGGAAAAAAAATTTACCCCTAAAATGAACTCTTTTTTTTTAAATCACCACAAAATCAAAATTGTCAAAGATGTTAAAAGAACGGAATATATGTGAAAGAACTGAGTATGGACAATACTGAAACCAAATTTAAACGCAATATCTCTTTTTTTTTGACTGAGTGATGGCTCCCTAAGTGTAAGCAGCTTATGACGTCATTTTGTAATGAACTTTTTTGATTTTTTTCTTTACCAGATACGCATAAATAGTTACCTCTTCTGCATTTCTGGGACAAAACTGTTCTGGGGACATGCCTTTTTATTTACATATATCAAATTCTAATTTTGAGGTTTTCTGACAGAGCAAAATCGCTGTTCTTGACGTGGTCGATCGAGGTCATTCACTTGACCTGGAAGGTCACTCGTTGACCCGAAACCTAAAAATGCATACCGTTAGATTTCAAACATGACAGGCAGCATGTTAATTCTTACCGCTTTGATCTATGGTTTGGAGTTAACAGGGAGGTCTTTTTAGGACCCCCCGTAGGGCGAAGGTGAAAAAAGCTCCCGTAGGGCGAGGTTAAATCACCTATCAATGCATAAGGAAGCGAAATCCGATGAGTTTTCAAAATTATGTGATAATTTTTGGAATTTGTCCCCAAACACCTGTGCCCCCCCCCCCCCCCGCCCCAACCACCGTTCTGGATACGCCAATGTCACTTGCTGTTTTCCTGGGTGCTGCAAATTGTTTTGGACAATTGATGTTTTGCCTATTTGATGTAATGGAATCAAGGCATCATTAAATATTCCACAAATAATATAGAAAACAGCTTTATTATTTTTTGTTCTGGACAAATGAGAGCAATGCTAGCATTACCTTCTAGGATCTTGGATCCATATGACCTGGATGTCTAGGATCTAGACACGTCTAGACCATTGAGATGTACATGGACGCGCAGTTGCTATGGTACATACTCTTCTGGCTTATCTTCTCCTCTAGCATATGATTTTCTGCGAATTAAGAAACAAAAATAAATGCATTTAAACTGCATTACTGAGAGCTTCAAAATGATATATTGATGCATTAGCTCACCATATCTATTGACTGATTTTAAGAAAAAAAATTTTTTTAGCTCTTTGCGGAGGAAAATGGATTTTTGCTTAAAATCAGCCAATAAAAAGGACAGGGGTGAGCCAATGCATCAATATGTCATTTTGAAGCTCTCATGAATGTGGTTTGAATGCAGTTATTGTTGCTTCTTAATTTGCAGTCAAACGTACGCTAGAGAAGATAGGTCAGACCATAGTGTTCTCCACTGCAGGTCCCTGTACCTACTAAGACTGCTATTATCTTTTTTTTCAAGTACATTTACATGAAACAGGAGCACCTGGCAAGTACAACAAAGATACTGGCAAATGTCACAAAAGGGCAGCAATTAATTACAATTTACATACATTTTTACAATAAATTATTATTAAATTAAATTAATAAAACTAATAAAATAAAACAATATTAACAATTTACAATATATGACAATACATTTTAACCTTCCTCACTTGGTGGTGCCGTGGTATTCTTGTTGCTGGCGCAACCCAGTAGTAGCAAATGGCATGCTTCTTAGACGGAGGCAGTTTCTTTTCACACTCCACGCCATGGTGGCCAAATTCAAATATTTAGGGGAAAGGAGGGATGACAAAATTGTTTGTTTTATCAAACATGATAGGACGAATGAGGTCTCCGGGTCTAAAAACATGAAAATAAGGAAATAATTTCCATGTTTTGAGCTGGACACCTCCCATTTCATGATATCACATCTGGCAACATGCCATAACTTTGGCATCCCCCTCCCCCAACTTACTGAATTTGGCCACTATGCTCCACCCACTTCAATTTACTATTAGGCTTACACTGACACTTTCCGACAGCCTTCTTAACAGTTTTCCCATGTCAATGTCAAGTTTTCTGGCTCAATATCAATATCCAGCCACAAACCCACCATACCGCGTCACCTAGAAGCAGTCAAATAAGGCATTGGACAACACCTGCAAACGCAAGACCGTATAAGAGAGGTAGAGTCATCCGGGGATTTTACCGCCCAAATCGCTCAACATTAGCGTGACGTCACTGGTGCTCTCGTCCGACTCGGCAGTCGCCGCACGCGTCTCGGAGCGGTGCGAATATTTCGAACGGGATACGGATAGTTGCGCCTAAGGTACGAACCTATTTAAGATTACGTTTACCGCGGATAATTATCCCTCCCTTAATTCATGATGAGGGGCAAGACGGCCATACGCTGCCAGGGTCCGGCTGAGGGAGGAGACGGCCATACGCTGCCCTGGTCTGGCTGAGTGGCGAGACGGCCATATGTTGCCCCGGTCTGGCTGAGGTGTAATATACGCTACCCCGGCCCTGGTGTAATGTTGCAAATGTCATTGTTCATTTTTTTTTAATGTTGATATGCTTTAAAAAACTTTAAAAATTCAAAATATTTCAAAAGCATAGACTTGCAACCTAACTACCTAACTTACTTATCTAACGGCGACTACTTAAAATTGCCGCTCGTCAACACCTGTAAAAGAAAAACAGCAAAACGCTCGAAAGCGCAGCTGCGGTGACGGGGCCGGCCACGACTGGACCAGAGCAGTAGTGACGTCATCGCTAATGCTGAGCCGCTCGGCAGCCGATACATGGGGAATCCCGGGAAGACACCCCCCCCCCCCCCCCCCTGTGCAAACGTACTTGAATCGCTTCGCTACTGGCACAACAGCGCCATAATTTACGCTGTCTCGCCTGACTCGCCGACATAACAGCGACGCGGATGAGTCTATTCATGGGGCAGCCGCGATGTCGCTGTGTTTTCTTCAGCTGTAAATCTTGGCTTGGGGAACGCTGCCATTAAATCAAAACATACTATTTTTTAACGTGTATGCATGATGTTTTACGCTGATATTCTATGCTGATCCAAATTGAAGATGACTGAGATCCTGTCATGTTTTTGCGACCTTCATATCTTTAACGTATGTTTTTAAGCTTTTCTGATTAGGCATTATAATGTTAAATTATAGATTTATCGGCTACTAACCAGGTTTATATTCATATTCGAATTTTCGACCTTCACATTGAGGTCGTTATCAAGAAAGTTTAGCAACACTCTAGCTGATAAGAACGCAATATTCAAATGAATAAGGTCACTCGATTTTTGCTAACGTAGAAACGTGCGAAGTGGGAGAACGCCTCCCATGGTCATGGAGATAGACCCTTCCAACAGATGTTCGAAAACACGTCAACATTCGGTCAATGACAGACACAACGAAAAACAAAATGCACTCGCACATTTCATAGGCACATGTCCCATAGACTACTAAAAGCCGTGCCTTCCATCCGGTTGATTGCTCGGTCTTTCTCTATGTAGATGTGCATAGCCTCCTTCGTAAGACGTTTTGTGAGATGCTCTTCGTTTGACACCACCTTCGCTTCGTCCCATAGCGGAGCATGCTCCCCTTGTTCGTAGAGATGATCCACGAAGGCGCTCCCCGCATGATTGAGATTTCGTACGTCTCTTTGATGTTCTTTTATTCGTAAGTTCAGTTTTCTTCCTGTTTGCCCGATATACTTCTTCCCACATCGGCATGGTATTTCGTACACGCATGGTTTTGTCTCTGGTGCCTGCCTGTCCTTCACCTTGGTAAGTTGGTCTCTTAGACTTTGACCTCTTGATGACACGGCACATTTTATTCCATTCTTTTCGAGTAGGCGACTAAGGTTATGCGTGAGACCTTCGACGTATGGTATAACAGCGAAAGGTTTCTTTACGTCTGGCTTCTGGGAGCTACTCGTGGTTTTGTGGTTCTTGTCCGATTTTGACTGGTCGCTGGGTTTCCTGGCATGGTTACGCTTCAAAATTCGAATATGAATATAAACCTGGTTAGTAGCCGATAAGTCTACAATTTAACATTCATATCTTTAGTTTGAGATGCGTAGTTATCTTCAGCAGCATTTTGCTAACTCACGGTACGGCGGTACACAATCAACTGACATTGACGTGCGTTGGCGCGTCGGAACATTTTTACACCTCTGTCGGCAATGTACAGCAAAAACTGACGGGGCGGAAAATTCAGTATTCATTGACCCGCTTTTGGTCCAATACCAGTCCTCTATATCACAACTGGGTCGCGATTCAGCACACTTTAAATCGCCACAGACTCGAAATCCGACGGACTGGAGGCCGCGGTTCACTCAACGTGAAATATAAGCTGGATAAGCGTCCGACCGTCAGAATTTGTTTCGCTGGTCGTTTTATATTGAGGTCACAGTGGCCTGCTTTTTAAGTTATTAATAACGATTGTTCGTACACTCGTATAAGAGGTTAACCCTATTCCTTGCTGACGGCTAGAATTACGCTAACCCTCGCCCGGGTAGGGCAAAATCACTACGTGTTCGGGTAGGGGGTGGGGGGGGGGGGGGGGGGGGTACGACCCCCCCAGCGTTTCGCCACTAATTGAGCCAGAGCTTCGATTCAAAGACGAGCATGTTTCTTGTGACGAGAGGAATCCGCTGATACCCAATATTAAGGTCTTGGGTCATTAGGCGACCTGTGAGGTCATGTCAATGACCCAAAAGTCATCAAAATTGCAAATGCGTATAAATTGAGTTTTATCGAGCTAGAATCGTGAATGAGCATATCATAATGCTTAATAGGTGCCAAATTCGTAATCAGCGTCACAAAATGTCCTAAAAACTGCAAAATTCAAAAAAGGTCATCTCAGGTCATATGAGGTCAATGACCACGGTTGACCTGTGGATGCGCATGACCCCAGTGGAACATATAATTATCTGAAATGGATCCCAAATTTGAAATCAGCATCACAAATCGTCATAGAAACCGCCAGAAGCCCAAAAAAGTCATCTGAAGTCATCGGAGGTCAATGACCTCAGTGGACCTCTGAAAAGATCAATCGAGGTCACAATCTCAGTGGAAACCACAACTGTCACCTGAAAACACCTTTGCATATGCTCCTGGACAACAAACACTCGGAAACTGCACAAGTTACAAGCATCGATCTGCGGGACGCCAGTTGCGCCTGACATGACCTTGATAAACAGGTCAACAGGTCACAGGTCATGTGGGTTAGAAATTCAAATTTTTCAGTTTAGGTATCCAATTTGTCAAAAGTAGGGTACTGAAAGTTTCATCGCAATCGGTTAGACACTACGCGAGTTATTCCAGAAAAACCGAGGGGGTGGCATCCACCCCCTACCCGGGCGAGGGTTAACCCTCGCCCTACGGAAGCTTTTTCACCTTCGCCTACAGGGGGCCTGACAGGCCCCCTGTTAACTTCCAAACCAAGCAACTTAGAGCAATGCGGTAAGAACCAGCATGTTGCTTGTCATGAGAAGAATCTAACAATATGCGATTTTTAGGTTTCAGGTCGACGGGTGACCTTCCAGGTCAAGTGAATGACCTCGGATTTACCACGTCCAGAACAGCGATTTTGCTCTTCACAAAACCTTAAAATTATAAATTTATAAATGTAAATAAAAGGCATGTTCCTAGACCAGATTTGGCTCACAATACAGAAAAGGTAATCATTTGTTCGTATCTTGTTAAAAAAAGTCAACAAAAGTTATTAAAAAAATGACGTCATCAGTTTCTTACACTTAGGGAGCCATCACTCATTCAAAAATGAAGATATTGCTTTGAAATTTGGTATGGGTATTGCTTATACTCAGTTCTCTCACATATATTCGTTTAAAAAAAAAATGAACATTTTTATTTTGTGAGGATTTAAAAAAAAATATATATTTATTTTAGGGGACAAAACCCCAAAATTTTGAAAATCCGAGATTGCCATTTTAAAGATAATGCCATTTTGTATCAGTAGTGAATTGCGTTTGCAATTTACTTTAAAACTCTGTTTTCTACCATTTTTCAAATATTTATCTTATTTCCACCAACATGACGTCATCAAAACATGATTATCTCCCAAACTACTTAACCAATTTCAAATAAATTTTACAGCCTACGTATAATTGTTGTAAACTCAGCTACTGCAAATTTCAGCAAGATGCGTTGCAAGTGTAAAAGGCTATTTAAGAAAAACCACAGGGGGCAGTACTGTACTGTCAGGCAGTATTTGGTAGGGCGAGGGTTAACGTGCGGGGGGCAGATTCTGCCCGCCCCCCCCCCCCCCGAGATCTCCAGAACTGCTCGGTCGATTTGGATGGGAAAAACGCCATTCGATTTCTCATGAGAAGATCTTTCTTTTAAAAGCCCGAAATGTATTTTTTTGTTAAAATATAGGGGCTAGGGGGCAAACAATACGAAAATTTGGGGTGTTCTTTGAAAGGTCATTGTGGCCATGTGGTTTGACCGATTGTCATGCCTCAAACGTTTTTGAGCTTACAATGTACTGGTCTTCAATATATCAAACGACAAATTCCAAAATAAAGAAAATCATAGGCGTATTCAGGGGGATGTAATATTGGGTGGGGGGGGGAGATTTTCTGATAACAGATTTGGGCTGTTTGTGATTGTTTGGGACGACATGAACGTCACATGTGGGCATTATTTGGTGTAATTTGTTAAATTCAATTTATTGCGCATAGGTGGATCCAGCAAAAGAACGTGGGGGCACCATGCGATAATGCATTTTATCCTCTTAATAATTTGAAGTTGGACCTAATTTGAAGTAGGGTATCTCCTCCATTTTTTGTACCTGAGTGCGCCTCTGCCAAAAAACATGTACAATCTCAGTAGGTATGATGCATATTGCATTGCAAATGTTTCTCATGCATTTATTGCACCGCAAACTACGAAGAAAGTATGCGCCGCACAATCGCATTAGCAACACCCTCCCTAAAACTGGAGCCTGGCACCGCCTCTGCTCAGCTGATTTTTTTCAAACTTTTGACACAACATGCGCTGTTCAATTTTAGGAAAAGTAAGAACATTTCAAGACGCTAGCTCCAGTAGTTTAGGAGCAGTATGCGACAAACCACCGGGATGGGCAGAATCTGACCCGCAAGGTATAGGGTTTTAACCCTCGCCCTATACGGGAGCTTTTTCACCTTCGTCCTATGGGGGGGTCCTAAAAAGGCCCCCCTGTTATCTTCCAAACTAAGCAAGATAGTACAACACGGTAAGAACTAACATGTTGCCTGTCATGTTTGGAATCGAACGGTATGCAATTTTTAGGTTTCGGGTCAACGAGTGACCTTCCAGGTCAAGTGAATGACCTCGATGGACCACGTCCAGAACACCCATTTTGTTCTGTCAGAAAACCTCAAAATTAGAAGAGTGTAAATAAAAAGGCATGTTTCTAGACCAGTTTTGTCTCAGAAATATAGAAATGGTAACTATTTATTCGTATCTGGTAAAAAAAAAGTCAAAAAAAGTTATTAACAAAATTACGCGTCATAAGTTTCTTACACTTAGGGAGCCATCACTCAGTCAAACAAAGATATATTGCTTTGAAATTTGGTTTAAGTATTATCCATACTCAGATAGATAGATAGATAGATAGATAGTGTATTAAACAATGGGTCCACAACATGCATGGCTTTTCACCTTTGCGAGTCAGTACACTAAAACATATAATGGATACACTATAATCACCCGAGTGCCAGCCGGCCAGAAACACGCTTCAAGCCATAAGCAAAGAGATAATGTTAAAATAGCGCATATCGCGTTGGGTAGCTCAGTCTACGTCTGACGCAGAATATACTCGCGCAGGCGCTGCCGGAATCCAGCGTGGTGGGTCGCAATTGGTAGTTGGTTGTAATCCTGCACAGCACCGTAACACAGCCTGCGTCGTCCGGCTTCAGTTCTAATACGCGGCAGTGTGATATCACCAGCTCGTCTGGTATTGTGGTCGTGTTTCTGGTTGGCAGCCAGTCCAAAGGTAGCCATTAAAGCCTCTGGCTGGTCTGTCATCACGTCATGTACAGCACACAATCGATGGTACCTAACGAGTTCTCTGGCATCGAACCACCTGAGGTCACGGAACGCATCCGTCACATGCTCACGTTTGCGCCTACCGCATACAACACGAGCACAAAAATTCAAAATCTTCTGCACTCGGTGAAGCTGGGTCTCGCCACACGTTCCATATACAGATATACAGTAGCGGACAATCGACACCGCAAGCGACTGCACGATGGGCTTCAGTGCGGATCGGGGTATGACATGTCGGGCGTGACTCAGTGCGATCAGGGCACCGTTACATCGCTGTGTAAGCCGATCTATGTGGGCCTGGTAGTTAAGATGGCGGTCCATTTCGAGTCCTAGGTTCCTCACCACTTTACTTTCAATGATGTCCGCGCCACAGAAACGGATCCTAACCTCGGGCATAGTGCGTAGCATAGCCGGAGTTCCTAGCACTAACATCTGGGTTTTGTCAGCGTTCAGCTTCATCCCATGTGTACTGAACCAACGGTACATCAATTCTAGCGTGTCCTCCATGGTACGGATCAACTGGTGAATGTCGTGTTTCTTGCCGGTTATAAGGATTTGCGTGTCGTCCGCAAACTGTACAGTGGTTACCGACTCAGGCGCATACAAGCTAAGATCATTGGCAAACAACATGAACAGCACGCAGCTGAGGCTGCCGCCCTGGTACACTCCAATGGTATTGGGCTTGGTCCGTGACAGGGTTGCGCTGCCGTCTCGCCGACGTATCTGCACCTGCTGCGTGTGGTCGGCGAGGTAGTTGGAGAACCAGAAAGTGTCTATACCGTACAGAGCTAGCTTTTTAAGGAGCAAATCATGCGGCACAACATCAAAGCATTTAGATAAATCACATAGTACAAGCACCGATATTTCACCACAGTCCATAGCTCTCAATACTCTATCGGTTATGACACTAAGAGCGGTCTCAGTGGAATGCCGCCGGCGATATCCGTGCTGCGCGGCGGACAGCAGGTGGTGTGACTCCAGGTAGTCAACAAGCTGGCACTGAACTACACGCTCTACTATTTTCATAGCCGCGGGTAAAATTGAAATGGGTCGTGTGTCCTTAGGGTTGGTGCTGACCTTGCCCTTAGGGATGGGTGTGACCATCGCGTGTTTCCACTCGGCAGGTACCTCCCCTGTCGTCAGGCACGAGTTGACGACGGTCAGGAGTGCGTGACCGAGCCCCTCAAAAAATGTCTGGATCATACGGACACTAATACCGTCAGTACCGGTCGATGTGGAGCTCTTCATGCTCAACAACGTGCAGTACAACGTGTCCATATCGACAGCACTAACACGGAAGGTACCGGTAGTGACTCGCGGCAGACGAACAGGCACAGGCCGAGCCGGAGTGGGTACACTAGCAGCAGTTGTTGGTCCAATGGTAACGTAATAGTTGTTAAGAGCATCAGCGGTAATATTGTGTATATTGTGTTGAGCTTGTTTCTGGCCAATGAGTGGACGCAATACTCGCCACAGTTCATGTGGTTTCGACCTTGTCAGCTCGCGTTGGAAATGCGCCTGGCAGTCACTACGGATGGCAGAGCGACAGAGCCTGTTGATGTCACGATATTCCGGCAGGTGATGGCGCAGGGCTATCTGGCGGCGCGCTATCAAGTCTCTAGTCTTGGCGGTAACCGGTGGGGCGCGTGTCTGACGCAGCTGGACGCGACGGACAGGCGCCACGGTGTCTAGCATGTGGAGGAAGGTCTGCTGTAGAGCCAACCACTTGTCGGTGGTAGTGGGGGCAATAATGACTGCGGTCCAATCTGCGTGGAAGAGACGCTGGTTGAAATCGTCAGTGTCCACACGTCGTATGTCGCGACGGTGTGCGACGTGTCCTGGGCCACGTGCCTGATTAGTGGGCCGCAGGGCCACGCGAGTAAAATCATGCGGGCCGCCGTAGTGGCACTGGGTCACACCGCTGCGCTGCACACTGTCAGGACATGACACAGCTATAATGTCGAGTAAGCTATGAGCAGGTCGGTAGGTCGGGCGCGAGTTGTTACAAATATGTAAACCATAGGTGGAGAGCATGCGTCGCAGTACTTGACCTGGGTCATCGCGACCAGGTTTTAACAGGCAGCAGTTTAAGTCCCCGGTCAGAATGACACTATAGCCGGGATAACTAGCAATCAGATGCTGCAGCTGGCCCTCGAGGTCGTCCAAGTCCGCCGTGAGTTGTCGGTTGGTGTTGTTCGGCACGCGGTAGGCAGAGCCAATCAGATACATCTGCCGTTTTCCTGCGCTAACGGCTACCCATGCGATCTCGAGTTTTGAGCCATCTATGCCCGTGTTCGGTGTCTTGATCACCTCGTAGTCACACGTATCACGGATCAGCAGCGCTACGCCACCATGACCTTTAGCTAAACCCTTCTTGGTGGGGCGGTCGCTTCTAACAATGGCGTAGCCAGGAACAGTTAGCAGACGATCTGGCGTGCTGGGAGTTCTCTCACATAGCTACCGTTTTTTTACATCTTTGAAAATTTTGATTTTGTGGTGATTTTTCCCCAAAAAAAAATCATTTTAAGGGGAAAAAAATCCGAAAATCCGATATCGTCATTTTAAAGAAAATTAAATTTTATATCTGTATTTATTGCGTTTGCACTTTGCTTTAAAAGTCTGTTTTATACGATTTTTCAAACATTTATCGTTTTCCCACCAACATGACGTCATCAAAACATGATTATCTCCCACAGGTTTCGACCAATTTCAATGCAATTTTTACAGCATACGTATAATTGTTGTATACTCAGCTAATTAAACTTTCAACAAGATGTGCTGCATGTGTAAAAAGTTACGCAAGAAAAACCTCAGGGGGGGTCGTTTTAGGACCCCCTCAACCTTCCCCCCGTAAGGCGAGGGTTAAACGTACTGAGCTGTCTGTAGTGTGCCTTGGACGATATATTCAAGCTCTAATAGCTTTACAGGATATGTACTGAGTTCAAATCACAGAGTTCTAACTTGTATATACCTAGCAAAAGCAGGTTTCTTGTTTCTGTTTGCATTGTTTTGATGCTCATTTGTGTGTGAGTCTGATCCGTTAGCCGAGTCCTCCGCTAGGTGGTAGTGCGCCTGCGGGATAAATACAGTCTTCTCTGAGTCGCCGACGCGTGTGGAGCTGGCGGCTACTACGGACTCGAACATGGCACAGCCGGCAGGGTCCGAGGGGATCGACCCCGCCTCAGTGCAACTACCGAGTTACGACGACGAACTCGTGCAGCCGGTAGCGATACCGACGCCGAGTGTTGTGTCCGCTGCGACGGCGAGAGACGCTAAACCCCACCGACTGGAAGTGACTAGTGACCGCGGTGCTTCGGACCGGCTGTGGCGTCAGCGGTGGGACGATTATACGCCATGTTGGCAGGACTGGCTAGCAAGCCACCAGCCCTAAAGATGGCGATCCTCCGAACTTGCCTTTCGGATGAGGCAATGACGGTCGTGGCGAACTTTGATACGCCACAGGTGCAGCGAAATGACCTGTCCGCTGTCCTTATGCTCCTGGAATGCTACGCCCGCGGCCAGGTAAACGAAGTCATCCAGCGCCGGACATTCAACATGTGTGAACAAATCGACGGCGAATCATTCGACGACTTCGCCATGCGCTTGCGCGACTTGAGCAGGGACTGCGGATTCTGCGATACCTGCAGAGACTCTCTCATCCGCGACCGGATTGTGGTTGGTCTGCGTGACCCCGCGTCTGTGCGCGGTACAACTTCTGTCGCTGCAACAGGTCACCCAGATTTGCCGCTCAGAAGAGGCTGCTGCCCGTGACGTCACAACCATCACCGGCGGCAACGCGGACGCCATCTCCGCCTGTATCACGCAGCCCAACCGCGGCGGTGCCCACAGCCAGGTCCAGAGCAGCCGCGGCGTCAGGTTTCAGTCGCGCAGCCCCACCCCTCCCCGACGCCTGTCGGGGGCCGGTGCCATTGCACCGCAGCCGGGCGTCGCCCCAGCGCCGCCCGCCGCCTGCCGTAACTGCAGCAACCGCCACAGCCGCTCGGCCCGCTGCCCGGCAGCCGACCGTTCACGCTACAGCTGCGGTCGGCACGGCCACATATCTAGATTGTATCGCAGCCCTCGCCGACCCCACGAGTCGTCGGCCTCCGCCGTTACCCTGGCAACGACCTCCCGTGGATCGGCACCGACAGTTCGAGTGTCCGTGACTGGTCTGCGGACAGCGGTGATGGAAGCGCTGCCGGACACTGGAGCCGACGTGTCCGTCGCTGGTCTGGACTTCGCCCATATCATTGGAGAGATGAACGGCAATCTCCAGACACCGACGACCCATCCTCGCGGCGTTGACGGACACACGACCCGCTCTCGTGGCAGTCTGCCAATTCATCTCCGTCTGGGTGACGTCACAGTCTCCGACACGGTGCACATCATTCCAGGGGTGTCCTGCCTCCTGCTCTCATGGAAAACCGCTCGGGCCCTCCGTCTGGTACCGACCGACTATCCACAGCAGATCGCCACCGTGGTTCTCCCAGCCACTCCGCCGCCCGAGTCTCCCCCGCGCTGTCTCTGATGTCAGCCGACACTCGATCATCGCGCCGCCCCGCCACGGGCGATAACCGCCGCCTACGCCGCCGAGCCTGGCCGCGGCCAGCGGGCACCGGCGTCGTCGCCGACGCCGCCGCCGCCGCCGTCGCTGCCGGCCGCGTCGATGACACATATGCTGCCCCCTGCCACTGTTGGGCAGACTACAGCGCCACCCACCACCACCGGACATAAAGCCTCGGTCGAGAGCCCGCTCAACGAGTTTCCAGACGTGCTGGACGGTGTCGTCTGGGCGATGCCGGGTGAGAACTTCAAGATCCACCTTCGAGAGAACGCCACTCCATTCGCAGAGCGCGCACTGCGACGCATTCCGCTATCCCTCCGTGAGCCACTCCGTCAGGAGTTGGACAAGCTAGAACAGGACGGCATCATCACCCCAGTGGTCGAGCCGACCGACTGGTGCGCCCCAATCGTGGTGGCACCCAAGAAAACCGGTGACATCCGTCTGTGCGTGGACTTATCCAAGCTCAACCAGTCCGTGAAACGAGAGCTGTATCAGTCCAGCACGCCAGCTGAGTGCGTCGCGTCAATCGCGGCATCTGAGGCCCAGTGGTTTAGCGTTTTTGACGCCGCCAAGGGCTACCACCAGTGCCCTCTGGATGAGTCTTCCCGCCATCTGACGACCTTCCTCACGCCCTTCGGGAGGTATCAGTACCTCCGCGCGCCGTACGGCGTCTCGTCCATCAGCGAACATTACAACAGGCGGTTGGATGAGTGCTTCATCGACATGGACGGTGTTCAGCGCGTCGTTGATGACGTCATCATCTACAGCAAGACGAAGTCCGCACACGTCGCCCGGGTCCGCGAGTTCCTGGCTCGATGCCGGGATCGCGGGGTGGCGCTAAACCCGGCGAAGACGCAGCACCAGCGGAAGAAAGTCAAGTTCGCCGGCTTCATCGTGGCAGAAGACGGATATCTTCCCGACCCAACGCTCACTAACGCAATCGCAGCGTTCCCAACGCCTCAGACGCTGACCGAACTCCGCGGCTTCCTCGGCCTCGTCAACCAGGTGGCCCGTTCTCAGAGGAGACTGCGGAGCACCTGGAACCGATGCGTCACCTGTTGAGCACAAAACGAACCTTCGTTTGGGACAGCTGCCACCAGGTGGCGTTCGAAAAGGCGTGGGTTTCCCTATCATCGGTGCGCACGCTCCCCTTTTTCGACCAAACGCGGCCCACTCTGCTGTCAACCGACGCGAGCCGTCTGAAGGGACTCGGGTTCCTGCTTCAGCAGAAGCAGCTGGATGGCACATGGCGTACAGTCCAGGCCGGCTCCCGGTTCCTGACAGACGCAGAGAGCCGTTACGCCACCATCCAGCTGGACCTGCTGGCGGTGGCGTGGGGGTGTCCCAAGTGCCGCCTCTTCCTCAGTGAGCTCCCCGAGTTCGACGTGCTGACCGAGTACCGACCACCGCCCTCTGGTGCCAATCCTCAACTCCAAGAACCTGGTTGAGATTGAAAACCCGCGCCTCCATCGCCTGCGGCAGAAACTGCTAGTGATGACATTCACTGCTCGGTGGCAACGCGGCACGGACCATCACGCAGCCGACGCCCTCTCAAGGTTACCGGTGGACCCGCCGACAGAGGAGGACGAGCTGGCGGAGGCCAGATCGGTCACAACCGTCGCCGCAATCATCACAGGCGAGGCGACCGAACTCTGCACCGAGGCTGGATGAGGTATGGCGAGCGGCAGACCAGGACGAGGAGGCGCAGATCCTTCTTCAAACCGTGATGGACGGCTTCCCGTCCCAGAAGGCCGATCTTCCCGCGCTCCTGCGGCCATACTGGTCGTGGTCGTGTGTGGTTGCCGGCTCGTCATTCCCCGCCCGATGCGCGCAGCCGTCCTCGCCGAGCTGCACACCAGCCATCAGGGAAAATAAAAGACGAAGAGTCGAGCCCGCCAGATTGTCTTCTGGCCCAACATGAACAACGACATCGAGAACATCACCAAGGAGCTGGATGAGTCTTCGCCAGAGGGAACTGCCATCGCTGCCGAAAGAGACGCTACGCACGCACGAGCAGGCCAGCCGCCCATTCCAACACCTCTGCGCCGACTTCTGTCAACACGCCTGCCAATACTTCCTGGTGGCGGTCGACCCTCTCTCCGGGTGGCTCACAGTCTGCCCGGTCGGCCGACACGCCAGTGCCTCGACGCTCATCAGTGAACTCCGCGGCATCTTCTGCCTGGTCGGAGCCCCGGAAGTCCTCTGGTCCGACAATGTTCCCCAGTTCACTCCAGCCGCCTTCCAGGCCTTCCTGAAAAACTGGGCCGTGCTACACCGCACATCCTCTCCCCACTACGCCCAGTTCAACGGCCGAGCCGAAGCCGCCGTCAAGTTTGCCACCAAACTCATCCGCCGCTGCTGGCGTGACGGACACATGGACAGCGACAGCTGGGCGCGGGGAATACTGCAGCACCGAAACACGCCTGGCCCCGACGGCAGGTCGCCTGCCCAAATCCTTCTCAACTCACCGGCAAGAGACATGCTACCCGCCCACCGGCACTCGTTTTCCCCCCAGTGACAGCGGGCAGCCGACGATGCCGAGCGTGCCGCTGCCGCGTGCCAGGAACGCACCCGGACGGCCTACAACCAGCACGCCCGTGACCTGCCTGCTCTCCACATCGGATCGCAAGTCGCCTTGCAGGATCCGGCGACCGGCACCTGGGACCGTCACGGCGTAATCACCGACGTCGGCCCGCATTGGCGTTACTTCATCCGTCTGCCCCGCGGCCGTGTCCTCACCCGCAACAGGCGCCACCTCCGCCAACGATACGCCCACGCCCACCCGGACACTGCTGTCACCGCGCCCCTGCCCGGGCGCCCCTGCCAGGGCCTCCCCCGCCCGGGCCGCCGCCCGCCGTCCCTGATACTGGGCCGGTGCAGCCGCCTCCGCCGCCGCCACTGCAGCCGCTGCCGGCGGCTCCGGTGGCCGGCCCGCCACTGGAGGCACCACAGCGCTCTGAGCGACCCCGCCGCCAGCCAGAACGCCTTATCGAGCTTATGTAAATAGCACTCGCACCGTACGGTCTTATCTCTCGTGGTGTGTTTGATTTCGACCTTATGTTTCTGAACGTCACCCGCCGGTTGACTGGTGTGTGGGGGGAGGGGAAGGGAGGGGGGGGGGGAGTCTGATCCGTTAGCCGAGTCCTCCCCTAGGTGGCAGTGCGCTGCGGGATAAATACAGTCTTCTCTGAGTCGCCGACGCGTGTGGAGCTGGCGGCTACTACGGACTCGAACAATTTGTATCCGCACAGTAGGTGACTTGGATATTCTCGAACAGGTCTTTATGAGTGAAAAGGAGCATTTGTGCTCACATAATTCAACCCTGCGCTTCACAAAGTTATGATTGAGCGCAGACAGAAACACTGAATCTATTGTGAGTGTCAGGATTTGTATCCAATATTGCAAAATCAGATATCTGATATAGATATAATACTTTATATAATACATGAGCTAACTGTAAGACGGGTTTATCCACACGGAGTGTGCTTGCAGTGAAAGTTTGATACGACGCATTTTGAAACAGTGAACGAGATTTAGGCGTTATCTCCTAAATTTATGGCGTTGTTGACGCCTTCTTGAAGATTGCATTGCCCTATTCCAATTCCTGGGTCCAAGTGGTGGTTACTATAGATAATGTCACTAGCCACTCATTATTAATTTTCTGTATGCTAGGGGGTGTAAGAGAATTATTGAGTTATCTATGACAAATATGAAGAGTCATTACACATCTAGACGTTGCTGTTATGTAGGTATAATGTGATAATGTGTCGCGCACCCTCCAGTACAACAGGGAGCGTAATTTGGGGTAAGCAGCCCGCCTCTTAAAAGCCACGTGGTACCAGTCACAGCGGTTTTCGCCACATGATGGACTGTAGCGGCGGTGGTGGTGGCGGTGGCGGTGGCGGTGGCGGTGGTGGTGGCGGCTATGGCGGTAGTGGTGGCGGTGATGGCGGCGGCGGCAGTTGCGGCACTGCACCATGTCTATCCGTCTCGCCGCGTCATTGTTATGTGTGTGCTCCGTCATGGGGCGGCGGCGGCGTCTCCACGCCCCTCGACACTCCACCCGTCCACGGCACTAAAGCGTTCCCTCGTCACTGCTGTCACAGCTGTGAGCTGTTCCCTTGTCACTGCTGTCACTGCTGTCACACACACACACACACACACGCACACGCACACGCACACGCACACGCACACGCACACGCACACGCACACGCACACGCACACGCACACGCACACGCACACGCACACGCACACGCACACGCACACGCGCCCGCGCCCGCGCCCGCGCCCGCGCGCACACGCACACGCACACGCACACGCACACGCACACGCACACGCACACGCACACGCACACGCACACACACACACACACCTACACACACACACACACACACACACACACACACACAACTCGATCTCATTTAGTGACGTCATTACGTCTCAAATACCAAGTATAAGTTTGACAATCGCAGCAAATAGTGCTGCACAGTATTTGAATAGTATGTCCACTTCCAACACTATGGTTTGATTGATCTGAATCACTAACGCCATGGCATGACCTTCTGCAAGTCTCCCTTACGATGACCCAGCACTGTATAGAACAACGTTGTGGGAAATTATCAGACATATTTAGCACAGCTACTTGACGAGGAACAATGAATATCTGACACGATATATTGCGGGTATCCCAATCAATAAACACGGTCCAACAACCCGTCCCAGTTCCCACTTAGTTGGCGGGAACTGTATTTTACATCTCGCTGCTGAAATCGGTACTCTGATGCTCTAACGAATGTGTTATAGCTAGAGTTGTTCGTATTATCTTTATTATTCTTAAATATGCATGCTTATCATATGCTGTTCGACGACACCAACCGCCCCTTAAAAGCGCTTACCAGTATTTTTTATCTCGAGAAATTAAGTCAACAGTTTCAAACGAACTGATTTCCAAGATCAGTGCAATGAATATCGTAAAACAAACTTTGCTTGGTTGAGACTTATCCACAATATCTTATTTCATATTGCTAGTTCGTCAGAAAACTTTTCGTGGCGATCGTGTTACGTGCTCTGGGATGGACCACATGTCGTCACAGGTCTGACGACATCTGACCAGTTAGCGGCCGCTACCACCAACCGCAGGTCATCCCAACCAGGAGCAAATATCGACTGCCAAAGCCACTCAAACACACCTCGTCATCATGCAGCCCGATGCTCCATTAACTAAACAACGTGGGTGGACTAACGACTGTGCCGGTATACAGCGGTGCTCCCTGTATCTGTCCCCGTATCCCCGCACACGGTGCCGGGCCTCTGCCGTTATACAGCGGTGCTCCCTGTATCTGTCCCCGTATCCCCGCACACGGTGCCGGGCCTCTGCCGTTATACAGCGGTGCTCCCTGTATCTGTCCCCGTATCCCCGCACACGGTGCCGGGCCTCTGCCGTTATACAGCAGTGCTCCCTGTATCTGTCCCCGTATCCCCGCACACGGTGCCGGGCCTCTGCCGTTATACAGCAGTGCTCACTGTATCTGTCCCCGTATCCCCGCACACGGTGCCGGGCCTCTGCCGTTTTACAGCAGTGCTCCCTGTATCTGTCCCCGTATCCCCGCACATGGTGCCGGGCCTCTGCCGTTATACAGCGGTGCTCCCTGTATCTGTCCCCGTATCCCCGCACACAGTGCCGGGCCTCTGCCGTTATACAGCGGTGCTCCCTGTATCTGTCCCCGTATCCCCGCACACGGTGCCGGGCCTCTGCCGTTATACAGCGGTGCTCCCTGTATCTGTCCCCGTATCCCCGCACACGGTGCCGGGCCTCTGCCGTTATACAGCGGTGCTCCCTGTATCTGTCCCCGTATCCCCGCACACGGTGCCGGGCCTCTGCCGTTATACAGCGGTGCTCCCTGTATCTGTCCCCGTATCCCCGCACACGGTGCCGGGCCTCTGCCGTTATACAGCGGTGCTCCCTGTATCTGTCCCCGTATCCCCGCACACGGTGCCGGGCCTCTGCCGTTATACAGCGGTGCTCCCTGTATCTGTCCCCGTATCCCCGCACACGGTGCCGGGCCTCTGCCGTTATACAGCGGTGCTCCCTGTATCTGCCCCCGTATCCCCGCACACGGTGCCGGGCCTCTGCCGTTATACAGCGGTGCTCCCTGTATCTGCCCCCGTATCCCCGCACATGGTGCCGGGCCCGCTGACGGGTTAATCAGTAGCAAAGTTGGCCGATGAGCGTCACGTCGGGTCGCAGTGATTAATACGGAAAGTTGTCGGGCGCCATGTCAGGACGGAGACCGGCGCGCGTGCAGCATGTTGGACGGTTTTCAGCCTTGCATCCCACCGTCGCTGTGCAGCTTGTAACTGTATAATGGAAACATTGTGTTTACATCGGGAGCAAATTCGCAGCACTGGCCACAGCTATTCGCTGAATCTCTAGATTATGAAGAGAAGTGGGGAAAATTAAGGTTTTATTATTTATGATACTCTTAATAAAAATCAGCATAATGTAAAAATAAGCTGTTCGATTGATGCACTGTATTATAAACGGATAAGTTTAGCTTTATCACGCGCAGTGTAGAGGGGTATGCCACAAACACGCAGTGGAGGGGGGAGGGGCACTTTAGTCCTCCCCTAAGATTTCCCGAAGTATGTGAGGTAAATTGATGAAACTTACAGGGTATGTAGGTACTATGATTATCTACATTTTCTGAAATTTACTTGACCTGTTAATATATTCAAGGTGAAACGAGGTCACAAAGGTCAAATCTGGCCAAATGTCACAATTTTGGAAATTTGACCTCTGTGACGTCACAGATCACCAGCAATGTGTTTAAACTTGTTTCATGGGATGGATGAACATTGATATTGGCTACCGAATGGCGTTGGAATCATTCGGATCCGACTGTTGGTTACGAAGATATCGATTTGCCGACTGCGATTCTGGCCGCTATCTTGGACTGAAAATCCATATAACTCAAACATTGATCGACTGATTTCAATTTTGTTTGGGTCAAACGATCCGTGATTGAGTTGGCGTTAATGTTTCGCAAAAAACACCGCCCTGTTTTGCTTCGTTTTCGAGCTATTTACGAAAAACATATAGGATGGGGCACAAGTGCCCCCCCCACACCGCGTTTGTTAACCCGCGAGTCACTGGGGGGGGGCTATTTTAGCCCCCCCCCCCCTAGGAATAGTAGGAATATCCCAACAACTAATGCAGATATCGACGCAAAACTTTCAGTACCTTTCCGGGCTTCATTTTACACTTTTTTAGCAAAAAAATCAATTTCGTCAGAATTTTTTATCTCGAGATATAGTGAATTTAGTGACGTCACTAAACACGATTTTGACACCAAAATCAGCTAAACTTTGACAGCCCGTACAAATGCCGCATTTTAAGAAAAATGCAATACAAAACGCTAAAAGGTGGAAAATTGCAAGGGCTACAAACTAGCTATCTCGAAATTTCGGAAATTTGGGTTTTTGACCCCACAATTGTTTTTTGGAAAAACGCCCACAAAATCATTTTTTTCTTCTCAAATATATTATAAAACGGAATATATGTTAGATAACTACATATGAGCAACTAACATACCAAATTTCAAAATGATATCATCTTTTTTGACTGACATGGCATATAAAGTATGGGTAAATTATGACGTCATATTTTGAAATTGCGTTTTTTGGCTTGTATTGACCAGTTACAGACAAATAAATGTCAGCACTGTATTTTTTTTAAAGATAAAACTGATATAGAAACATGCTTTTGTCATTTCGATTTATCAATTTCAAATTTTGAGCTTCAGTGACCTGAACTTGACCTGAACTTAACACTAACTTCACGTAAATGAAGTAAGGTGGTAAACTGACTATCACTATCGAATTATACGCGTAAAAGCATCCATAAAACATGTGCTGCATTACTTGCGTATATATTTTGTGTGTAGTGACCTTTTGTGACATGACCTTGACCTTGATATTTTCCAACAATCTCACTTTAGCTCATGTGGGATATGTATCATACCCTTGACAACACTTTGGGTGATTATAGGCGCAATCGAAGGCCATGGATGGCAAGTATTGTCCATAAACTCAAATACCTCGATTTTGACGTTTGACTTGACCGTGACCTGACACGTGACTTGAATTTGACATTTTTAAATTTGCGTTAGGCTTATCTCATTGAGTGCTTTCGAATGCCGCCTTGCCCGTCCCGCTGCGATCATTGGTTCGGAAGATACCATGGGGGGGCTAAAAAAACGCCCCCCCCCCCCCACAGTGAGTCTTGTTACAGAATATACCCCAGTGACTGCCGGGTTAAGCGAAAAGCCATCAAAATCACAAACCAAGTCCCGCGCACTGCAAGGGGGGTTGATTTCCGCCCCCTCATGTTTTTTCAGATTGTGAAAAAAACGGCGGCGCTGCGCGCCGCCGGGTTTTGGCACACCTGTTAGGACATCAACACCTGTCCTAACAAAGTGGGTTTTGGCACACCTGTTAGGACAATTGCGCACACTTTGAAAAAAATTACATCGGGTCATCTCAGGTCAGGTCACCAGACCAGGTCAAGTGAACCCACCTCCAAAAACGTTTGCTGTTGTACCAAAGCCAGAGTTTCTCACCGATCAGTTAAAACTTCCAGGGTGTCATGAGGGTACTTACAATTCGTTTATCTCGGAATTTTGATATCGGTGACCTAAGGTCAGGTCAATTTCTTCACCTCTCCATAATAAGTCAATTGGGGAAATATTAAAATGCTTCCTATTTCATGGAGATACATGATATTAGTACAGTTACTTCTGGATCATGTAATTATAGGATGCTCTTGATGATCCAAGTGCAAGTTTTGTTAAGTGACCCCTATGGGGTCATTTGAGGTCACCCGAGTTAACCATCACTTGTTTGTCAATAACTCGCGACATAATAAATATAGAGAAGTAAAACCGACATAAATGTATTTGTCTCGTTGAGACACGTCTCGCAATATAAAACATGACCTACTTGGTCTTGACCTAAGGCCAAAGTCACGTGACCTGTGGTCAATTTTTAAGTTAACCTAACAAGGTTACCATGTATATCATCATTCGAAGCGCCTTGACGAGACAAACACAATGGCATAAACAGTTTTCCGTTAGCTTTATTAGGTAAAAAGTTATCAGCAAAAGCCCGTTTTGCAACAAAAAAAAACTTTTTTGACCTCTGGAGCCATTGAGGACATTTTGTCGATTGCAAATTTAAATGGCTGGCGATCGTTTTTTTTCTCGTTTGTTTCTAGCTAGCATAGTTTCCGAGATATATGGGAATTTCTGGACCAAAGTCCTAAAACAGGAGAAAAAAATGGACAATTTGACCTTTGATGACCTCTGCTGACCTCAATTTTGACCTGATCTAAAAAAATACTGAAATACTTTCGATAGAACTTGTATCAAGCTATCAAACGACGTTTTCTTCTTGTCGCTACTTAGCGTAGATTTTTATATCTCACGGGGGAGGGGCGGAAATCAACCCCCGGCAGTTCGTGTTCGGCGCAAACCCCCTGCAGTGCGCGGGTTAATTGACCGCGAGCTATGAATGCATGCATTTATGGGAGAGCTAAACACAGTCTCGGTCAAATATTAATATATTTAGCCTTATAAGGTGACTTAAGAGGTGGTGGAGACCTCGCTTTGCCGAGGCTTTGCCATTCAAGAAACCTGAATGAATATAGGACCAGATCTAGACAAAAAGGTCAGATATTGAAAATATTGGAAATAAGGTAAATTGCAAATAAGTCAGAACCATGCAAGATGAAAGCAATGAGACAGCATGCAAAGAGCGATGTGCAAATCATATAAAGCAGGCCTTTGAGTGACATTTACAAGAGCTGTGCGAGATACCTTGAATGATTCACAGTTGCGCCAGAGATACAAGTAAAAATATCTGATGCAAATAAATACTAAAAATACAAAATGTTTTAAAATAATATTGCATTTTTTAAAAAGCCTATTGAACAGAGCAATTTTTAACATTGCATTTTTGTAAAAGCCTATTGAACAGAGAGATATTCATTGTATGAATACCAACACAGCATTTGGACACCAATTTCGGTTTTGTACTTTTTATATACTATTGAACCCAGAATCCTGAAAGTTTCATTGAAAATGCATATAGTTATTGAAATAATCCGCGTAAGACACACTCAAATCACTGATTACCACCCGTTCGATCTGATATTTAGGTTAGATCCGCCATACCCCAACTGTGGTGCAGGGCAGGTTTGTTCTGTGGCACATCTCATTCAGCTGATTCAGCCACACAACTCATGACCGTTGTTAGTCTAAGAGGGTTCAATCTTGTCTGCGGCTATGAAATCCGAATCGCATGAATCATTGGTCATTGGTCATGAAATAGTAAACATAGGCTTAACAAAATATATGATGTCCCCCTGCGACATTTATATGCCGATTTCAGCAGCGAGAAGCAAAATACAGTTCCCGCCAACTAAGTGGGAACTGGGACGGGTTGTTGGTCCGTGTTTATTGATTGGGATACCCGCAATATATCGTGGCAGATATTCATTGTTCCTCGTCGAGTAGCTGTGCTAAATATGTCTGATAATTTCTCACATCGTTGTTCTAGACAGTGCTGGGTCATCGTAAGAGAGACTGTTGCAGAAGGTCATGTCATGGCGTTAGTGGTTCGGATCAATCAAACCATAGTGTTGGAAGTGGGCATACTATTCAAATACTGTGCAGCACTATATGATGCGATTGTCAAACTTATACCTGATATTTGTTAGATATGTGTAAACTGTATATGCAAAACAAACAAAAACACAGCACATTCGATGTCAAAGGACATGGACAGACCCGCGTGTCCAGAGCGTAGACGGCGTGCCGGTGGACAGAGACGCCGTGTCCAGAGCGTAGACGGCGTACCGGTGGACAGAGCCGCCGTGTCCAGAGTGTAGACGGCGTGCCGGTGAACAGAGACGCCGTGTCCAGAGCGTAGACGGCGCGCCGGTGGACAGAGCCGCCGTGTCCAGAGCGTAGACGGCGCGCCGGTGGACAGAGCCGCCGTGTCCAGAGCGTAGACGGCGTGCCGGTGGACAGAGACGCCGTGTCCAGAGCGTAGACGGCGTACCGGTGGACAGAGCCGCCGTGTCCAGAGCGTAGACGGCGTGCCGGTGGACAGAGCCGCCGTGTCCAGAGCGTAGACGGCGTGCCGACTGCAAGTAGAGGTTGGTCGAATGCTCGCAAATATAATTCAAGTTGTACCTCAAGTTGTATCCAATCTAAAGTCTGCCTCAAGTCTTGCCTAAAGTCTGCCTTGTCTGCCTTGGGCCTTCTTCAGTGGCCCAAGGCAGATATTGACAGGCAGTGGACCAATACCAAATTGTCTAAGCTCAATTGTTCTACTCATGTGAGACGAAACCAAGGAAAACCCTGTTTCGTGTGAAACGATCTAATTACGTAACAACCAATATTGAGCTCACTTCTCAGAACTGAAATAGCAATACCTGTGAAATAAATTTTCTAAATTGCATCTACCGGCTTAGATAAGTTATGCAGGTGGCCTGCGGCTGCCAATGTTATCGATATTTCCTGGTATCCATCTAACCGCCGATGCATTTCAAGGCAATCATATGTGCCTTGGAATAACGTCTATAGAAAGCCGCCTCAGCCTCTGCAGACTTCTTCGAACCTCCTAGTGCCGCCAGGTGGCGTGTCTAAAGAACACTTCGTCTCAAACGTCAACTCCTGCAGCGACTTCATCAAACTAGCTGTCGCCTCGCTGCATGTTGTCGAGATCAGTGACCGTTCACTCTCTGACTGCAATGGCAGAGAGCTCTTGGAGCCAGCAGTCTAATTCCACTCACGTTTGGGGAATGGTGTTAGTAGTAATGGAACGAACCCAGAAGTTCAGACGTAAATGTCACCAACTCCATATCGCATGCGAATATAAAAATAATTGAATACTTCACATTGCTTTGATTTTGTATGCACAGAGTCGGCACTTCATCAGCAATATGTGACCTAGATACGAGAACTGAAACTGCGGCTCGTATTTTATTTTCATACTTATTTTATTTGTGTTACATTCGATACCTGCCTCCGTTTAAGTATGCAGGTATTTTTGCCAGCCAAAGCCTATGGGAAAGAATGCCTCTTTGACAATCGTGTTAATTTGGTAATGGCATGCATGTCTCATGCATGTCTCTTGGCATGCATGTCTCAAGACCGAATATCCCAAATATGGAGAATTAATGTTTTGCAACGATCGCCTTAGCTCCTTGGCATTCATATAATGTCTCAAGCCAGGGTACTATCACAGTGCGGATATTGCGAACCATTTAGCAGTTGTAGCTGCTGGATGGTGCTTAAATGGGGTCGTTATGGCCTTAATGAACTGAAATCCGCATAAAAATACAACTAAGAGGATGAACAGTCATTAGGAAACTACCGCATTGTTGTCGGTTGCGACGCAGCTATCATTTGGCGTAACAATTCGCGAAACGGAGGTGTTCGATAAGCACCGTTTGTTCGATCCACATATCAGAAGAGAAATAGTTATCAATCCGAAACTGATCTT
>JAXIVJ010014966.1:2500-32918 GCA_036785665.1 Chirona hameri
GCTAGAGATGCAACTTGCCAAACAATCAGCTCTGTCCACTGCATAGCATTGCTAACTGCCATTGCATTGCTAGCATTGCTAACATCTGCCGTCTACGTTGTATTGACTATTTTGAAGCTGACGTAGTGTCGTTCCTGCCGTCCTTCACCACAGCCTAGAAGTCAGCTGCGCTCTCGCGGACGGCCCGGACACCAGGGGTGACACCCGTTGAGCGCCGTATAGGCCACCTCGTCGGAGCCATGACGACTTGATGTGACGTAACTGGCGGCAGAGCGCACAGCGCACAGCCGGCGCTGGCGCTGGCGACGTCCGTGACACGGCTACTGCCGGCGCATAGGCCTGGGAACAGGGGTGGGGGAGAGAGTGCTCTTCTCCCCTCCCCCCCCCCCCCCCCCCCTCCAGCTTCAGGACGCCCCCCCCCCAACTTTGGCTAGGCTCAGCTTAACGTTGCGTAAAAAAGGTTCGTATGAGACACCGAAAATATAAGGTTTTCGTCACAAAATTCGTAATTTGCAAGACAGCTTTTCTCGACCTCTACCTGCCTCGACCGCGGATTTTACCACGTTCAAGTGGGCCTCTTTTAACATGGGCTCTCGGTTCACATAAAACAGCCCCTGTGATGAGAGGGCTCTCATTAGGACGGCCCCGGCATGCCACATTTTGTCAGGATGAGGCCTGATCAAGACCGGGCCCCTGCCTTACTGCCATGCCAGGAATGTGCCCGTGATATCAATAATTTGAAGGAACCGGGCTCGACGCCTGACCGGGCCCCTGATACACGCCTTTGCCAGCACCGGGTCCCTGCCTCCATCGGGCCTGACCAGTGACCAAGATCGGGCCGCTTCCAGGACCGGGCCCGTATCAAGAATTTCCAAGGAGTGTGCCCTGTTGTGACCAGGCCCTCGTCCTGACGGGGCCTCATATCACGCCTTTGCCATCACCGGGCCCCCGCCTCGATCGGACCTGACCAAGACCGGGCCCCTACCAGGAACTGGCCAGTATCAAGAATAGCCAAGGACCGGGCCATTTTGTGAACGGGCCCTCGTCCTGACCGGGCCCCATGCCACGCCTTTGCCAGCACCGGGCCCCTGCCTCGATCGGGCCTGACCAAGACCTGGCCCCTACCAGAAACGGGCCAGCATTAAGAATATGCAAGGACCTGGCCCTCGTCCTGACCGGCCCCTATATCACTCTAATTTGCCAGCAACGGGCCCCTGTCTCGATCAGGCCTGACCAAGACCGGGCCCCTGCCAGCGCCAGGTATGGGCCAGAATACGGGTCCATGTGATGCGTGCCCCTCCCCCTCAGAAATTGGGGGGTCAGCTGACCCTTTTGACCCCCCCCCCCCCTCACCTCCTTCTCCCCTCCCTGCGTGCGCCACTGGCGAGTTGTAACTGGCGGCTGACTACGTGTTCCGCTTGAGCGCGACGCCGACGAAGGAGCCGGTTGCCGCCAGTGACGTCATATGGTGGTCCTCCGAGTTCAATGTCAAATGGCTCGTGTCCTTACATGGTTATAGAGCCTTGCGTGACACACTCCCCAGTCCTCGCCGCTCCCCGCCGCCAGCCGGCCTCGGCGACCCTCCCGGCGGTCGAGCCCGCGTCACACATAGATACGACCGAGGATCGGGCCCACTTCATAAATAAATACGTTAAACAGGCATGCAAATTGAAATAATGAATTATCTCCGTTCCGACACATTTACTTTCATTTGACACTCCCAGACATGATAGAGAGGGCATTTGATTATACACCGAGCGTTAACCCTCGCCCTACGGGGGGGTTCCTAAAACGAACCTCCCCTTGAGGTTTTTCTTGCATAACTTTTTAGACATACGGCGTATCTTGCTAAAATTTTCAGTAGCTAAGTATACAACAATTATACGGATGTTGTAAAACTTTAATTGAAATTGGTCGTGAAATTAAGGACATAATGATGTTTTGATAACGTCATGTTGGTGGAAAAAACGATAAATGTTTGAAAAATCGTACAAAACAGAGTTTTGAATAAAATTGCAAACGCAATTAAGCAAAGATATTAATTTCATTTTCTTTAAAATGGCAATTTCTGATTTTCAATGTTTTGGGTTTTGACCCCAAAATGAACAAAAACTGATTTTTTCATACTTTTTTTGACCAGATACGAATAAATAATTGCATTTTCTGTATTTCTGAGACAAAACTGGTCTAGGAACATGCCTTTTTATTTACATTTATCAATTTCTCATTTTTAGGTTTTCTGACAGAGCAAAATCGCTGTTCTGGACGTGGTCGATCGAGGTAATTCACTTGACCTGGAAGGTCATTCGTTGACCCGAAACCTGAAAATTGCATACCGTTAGATTCTAAACATCACAGGCAACATGTTGGTTCTTACCGCGTTGCTCTATGGTGCTTGGTTTGGAAGTTAACAAGGGGGTATTTTTAGGACCCCCCCCCCCCCCCCCGTAGGGCGAAGGTGAAAAAGGCTCCCGTAGGGGGAGGGTTAAGCCTCGTGGTTCTAGAACTTTGCGAACTCAGTTGGGAATCTCGGTAAAGATTTTTCTGCTTCAACCGCAGCCATCAGTGAATAAAGGGCTCCAAAAATACCTGCTAATATGCTCGTAGCCAACCATAGCTGTCCTTATTACTTTACTTTATTGACTTAATCAACCTGATTTAATCAACCAGACTTCATTTTTATTTCAGTTATAATATGTTTCATTTTGCAGCTTTAAGGCTCCCGCGTCTTAAGCACCTCTTTAGCACAGGTTTACCTTTAGAATCGTGATAGAGAAGAACTACACAAATGTATTCAAGTTGAACATGATCAATGTAAACATGAACATGATCCGCTGTAAAATATGAACATGATCAATGTAAAATGCCTCTGTTTCGATGTATAATGACCCATGTTCCGATGTATAATGACCCATGTTTCGATGTATAATGACCCATGTTTCGATGTATAATGACTCATGTTTCGACTATAATGACCCATGTTTCGATGTATAATGACCCATGTTTCGATGTATAATGACCCATGTTTCGATGTATAATGACCCATGTTTCGATGTATAATGACCCATGTTTCGATGTATAATGACCCATGTTTCGATGTATAATGACCCATGTTTCGATGTATAATGACCCATGTTTCGATGTATAATGACCCATGTTTCGATGTATAATGACCCATGTTTCGATGTATAATGACCCATGTTTTGATGTATAATGACCCATGTTTCTATGTATAATGACCCATGTTTCGATGTATAATGACCCATGTTTCGATGTATAATGACCCATGTTTCGGTGTATAATGACCCATGTTTCGAGGTATAATGACCCATGTTTCGATGTATAATGACCCATGTTTCGATGTATAATGACCCATGTTTCGATGTATAATGACCCATGTTTCGATGTATAATGACCCATGTTTCGATGTATAATGACCCATGTTTCGATGTATAATGACCCATGTTTCGGTGTATAATGACCCATGTTTCGATGTATAATGACCCATGTTTCGATGTATAATGACCCATGTTTCGATGTATAATGACCCATGTTTCGATGTATAATGACCCATGTTTCGATGTATAATGACCCATGTTTCGATGTATAATGACCCATGTTTCGATGTATA
Source organism: Chirona hameri (assembly GCA_036785665.1). Taxonomy (NCBI): domain Eukaryota; kingdom Metazoa; phylum Arthropoda; class Thecostraca; order Balanomorpha; family Balanidae; genus Chirona; species Chirona hameri. The sequence goes on from JAXIVJ010014966.1 coordinate 6,132, forward strand.
ATGATCCATGTTTCGATGTATAATGATCCATCTTTCGATGTATAATGACCCATGTTTCGATGTATAATGACCCATGTTTCGATGTATAATGACCCATGTTTCGATGTATAATGACCCATGTTTCGATGTATAATGACCCATGTTTCGATGTATAATGACCCATGTTTCGATGTATAATGACCCATGTTTCGATGTATAATGACCCATGTTTCGATGTATAATGACCCATGTTTCGATGTATAATGACCCATGTTTTGATGTATAATGACCCATGTTTCGATGTATAATGACCCATGTTTCGATGTATAATGACCCATGTTTCGATGTATAATGACCCATGTTTCGATGTATAATGACCCATGTTTCGATGTATAATGACCCATGTTTCGATGTATAATGACCCATGTTTCGATGTATAATGACCCATGTTTCGATGTATAATGACCCATGTTTCGATGTATAATGACCCATGTTTCGATGTATAATGACTCATGTTTCGACTATAATGACTCATGTTTCGATGTATAATGACCCATGTTTCGATGTATAATGACCCATGTTTCTATGTATAATGACCCATGTTTCGATGTATAATGACCCATGTTTCGATGTATAATGACCCATGTTTCGATGTATAATGACCCATGTTTCGATGTATAATGACCCATGTTTCGATGTGTAATGACCCATGTTTCGATGTATAATGACCCATGTTTCGATGTATAATGACCCATGTTTCGATGTATAATGACCCATGTTTCGATGTATAATGACCCATGTTTCGATGTATAATGACCCATGTTTCGATGTATAATGACCCATGTTTCGATGTATAATGACCCATGTTTCGATGTATAATGACCCATGTTTCGATGTATAATGACCCATGTTTCGATGTATAATGAACCATGTTTCGATGTATAATGACCCATGTTTCGATGTATAATGACCCATGTTTTGATGTATAATGACCCATGTTTCTATGTATAATGACCCATGTTTCGATGTATAATGACCCATGTTTCGATATATAATGACCCATGTTTCGGTGTATAATGACCCATGTTTCGAGGTATAATGACCCATGTTTCGATGTATAATGACCCATGTTTCGATGTATAATGACCCATGTTTCGATGTATAATGACCCATGTTTCGATGTATAATGACCCATGTTTCGATGTATAATGACCCATGTTTCGATGTATAATGACCCATGTTTCGATGTATAATGACCCATGTTTCGATGTATAATGACCCATGTTTCGATGTATAATGACCCATGTTTCGATGTATAATGACCCATGTTTCGATGTATAATGACCCATGTTTCGATGTATAATGACCCATGTTTCGATGTATAATGACCCATGTTTCGATGTATAATGATCCATGTTTCGATGTATAATGATCCATCTTTCGATGTATAATGACCCATGTTTCGATGTATAATGACCCATGTTTCGATGTATAATGACCCATGTTTCGATGTATAATGACCCATGTTTCGATGTATAATGACCCATGTTTCGATGTATAATGACCCATGTTTCGATGTATAATGACCCATGTTTCGATGTATAATGACCCATGTTTCGATGTATAATGACCCATGTTTCGATGTATAATGACCCATGTTTTGATGTATAATGACCCATGTTTCGATGTATAATGACCCATGTTTCGATGTATAATGACCCATGTTTCGATGTATAATGACCCATGTTTCGATGTATAATGACCCATGTTTCGATGTATAATGACCCATGTTTCGATGTATAATGACCCATGTTTCGATGTATAATGACCCATGTTTCGATGTATAATGACCCATGTTTCGATGTATAATGACCCATGTTTCGATGTATAATGACTCATGTTTCGACTATAATGACTCATGTTTCGATGTATAATGACCCATGTTTCGATGTATAATGACCCATGTTTCTATGTATAATGACCCATGTTTCGATGTATAATGACCCATGTTTCGATGTATAATGACCCATGTTTCGATGTATAATGACCCATGTTTCGATGTATAATGACCCATGTTTCGATGTGTAATGACCCATGTTTCGATGTATAATGACCCATGTTTCGATGTATAATGACCCATGTTTCGATGTATAATGACCCATGTTTCAGATCAGTTTCGACGGGAGCGTGAATGAGCCAACCGAGGGACTATGAATAGCATCACGTCCGAAAAAATACTCGTCTGCATGCTACAAGTTGAATAACTGAAGTGAAAATGATTAGGAGTTTGGGTTTTGTACTATGTTGTTGAGTAGTTGTATGCTTTTAGGGCCTAAGTGCACATAAAATGAGACGAGATCTGACTCAATGTGTCTGGAGAGTTGAGTGACCCATTTTTGGCCCATTTTTTCGTATAGTTATGATAACGTGATTATATGATTAACCCTCGCTCTGGTGGGGAAGGGGGTAAAAATGACCCCATCCCCAGGCGGCTTTTCGATCATAGCAGGAAAACAGCATCGCGGAGCGCCGCCAAATTTTGCATAGCTATTTGGGCATCAATTACCCACACTTTGTTAAAGTTTTTACCTCAGGTCATGTCAGGTCAGGTCACCAGGTCACTTAAAGTAACCTTACCTCCTAAAATGTTTGTGATCGTGCCAAAGCTACAGTTTTGATCGGAAAGATTTGAAACTTGTAGGATATCATGAGGTGATGAGGACCTCCAATTCGTTTATCTCGGATTTTGTATATCGGTGACCTAAGTTCAGGTAAATTGTCTGACCTCCCCATTATAAATGAATAGGAAAATATACAAATGCTTACTATTCAACGAATTTGCATGATATCAGGTCAATTCTGTCAGAATCATGTTATTTTTGCTCATTATTGATGACCCAGGTGCAATTGCTGCTCAGTGACCCCTGTAAGGTCATATGAGGTCATATGAGGTCATCATCAATGTTTTGCTAATAACTATTGATAGAATAAAGATAGATACTAGTGGATGACATCACTGCATTTTTAGCGTTAAGTCACATCGCCCTAAATGCAACATGACCTACTTGGGTCACCGAATGACCTTGACCTGTGGTCAAATTTTGAATTTGACCTTACTAGGTCACAAGTAATATAATACGATGCGACTTGATGAGATAAACAATATGGTTGCAACAAGATTGCTCTCTATCTGTATTCAGTACAAAGTTATTTTCGTAAAACAGTTTTGCCCATATCAGACTTTTTTATCTTTCATGACCTCTGCAGCCTTAAATATTAATATGAGGTCCAATTTGAGGCCATTTGCCCATTTCAAATGTATATGTCTTGCTATTGTGTTTTCCGTTTGTTCCTAGCTATCATTGTTTTCGAGATATTTGGGAATGTTTGAAGCCAATGTCCAACAACTGGGATTTGACCTTTGATGACCTCTGGTGACCTCAATGTTCACTTGAGTAAAAAAAGGTGAAGTAACTTCGAATGTCCATGTCGAGAGCTTTCGAACGTTTTTCTGTGTCTTTCTAGTACCTTTAGTTTTCGAGTTACTGGGGGGGGGGTCATTTTGACCCCCCCCCCCCCCCCACCCCCACCATGGCGGAGTTGTCTCAGAGGCCCACCAGGGCGCGGGTTAAAATGGCTGCCACGTAATATGATGTGGATTATAGGTGGCAAAACTAGGACCCGAGGACCCGAGGACCCGATCTCTAGACCCAGTCTGGACCCAGTTGGTCCCAGACTGGGTCCCGTCAAATGATACAGGGTACAGACAGGGTCCAACTTATGTTTCATGCTGGTTTCACGCAAGAAGGAACACTGATACGCAGGTTTCTTTGGGCTGTTGGCCAATCTGAACTGCATGTATTTGCAACTACAAGAGTTAGTTTACTTGCACCAACTAGAGTGTGCAGATTTGTCAATATTAGTTGCGAGACAACATTTTGCTAGTTGGGTCCGCTGGGTCCACACTTGCCTTGCACTGGGTATAACTGGGTCATTTTTCAGCTTTTGGGACCGGGTTGGGTCTGGGTCCAAACAATATCAACTTTTGCCACTTTGTGGACTCTTGCAACGGATCGGCAAAAAATGAAATGTTTGGCTGCGTAAAAACGGAGACCGAGTTTATCCATTAGAAGATATGGCGTGAAAGCCTCAGGAAAAAAGCCAGTCTATTCGCTGGAAAATCCCAAGAGTACCCCATTCGAGAGACGAAAAATATGCTGTTAACGGAGAGTGCGCGCAAACATCATGTGAAGAGCTTGGTGAAGGAAAGTAATATTTACTGTCCCAAACCGTGGACTGTAAATGGATGGAACCTTCGCACGCTAACAACAACTCTGCCAAACCGTCCACCAAATCGGCCAACACTGCTGTCTGTTTTTATGACGAGCTTCCTGCAATCACTCTTTCATTTAACTTTCATTTGTTTCGCTTTTCTGTATTATCCATACATTTTCTGGAGACAATTTGCCTCCAGTTTTATGGCATATTCGCTGGCGCTTAACTCACGCACACAAGCACACGCATTATATGCATGCGTGCGTGCTTACGCACATTCACGCACACGCACGCGCACACAGACAAAGTTTGTTATCGCAGCAATTAACATAGATGTTTCTTCTAATTGACACAATGCTTAAGGGAAATCCATTCAAACCACCCCACTATCCGTTCTATTTGCTTACTTAGTACCTACCTAGGTAGGTACCACATGTTCCCTTAAATCAGTCCTTCATGTACACAGAAGTGAAATTAGATGGGTTTTAGAAACATGGTAAGGGAAGATCATCATGAGACCGACTGTACGTGCCTATTACAGACCATTTTCCTTGTTTGGCATCATTTAAAATAAAATGTCATGTTTAACAGATGCGTTCACCTGCTAAGGTCACAGAGTTGTTATTCCAGCAGTATATGCCTCTGTGTTGGCGCTTCATAAATTATGTTTCAGTAGCACCACGCAATAATCAATCAAATCAAATCAATGTGTTGACATTGCATTATCCTGTGATCAAGGGGTGAATGAAGGTTCCTATTCAGGTGGGGAGCTTCAGACACCCCCCCCCCCCCTCCCCCCTCCCCAAACTGGGGCTTCAGGCCCCCCCCCCCCCACCCCCAACTGGGACTTCAGCCCCCACCCCCACCCTCCGAACTTTGACGAGGAAGTGGGTCAAATCCGGAGAAAATCTGTATTTTGTGGATGTTGATGGTACTTAAAGCGATTTTTTTCCCCAGCTCAGTCCCCCCCCCCCCCCCCCCCCCCCCCCACCTCCCAAAAAAACATGTCTGGAGAAGCTACACACTCTGTGCTGTGGTCCTTTCTACCCATTTGTAACATTAAATAGTCATTCCAATACTCTTAAAATCGCTACATTCAACTTACTGCGTCTGTCCTGAAACTCCCATGCAATTTACCTAAAAGCCTCGCGGTTGTATCGGTATTCAATGCAATACATATTGAATTACTTCACCGACCAGGCACGTACAAAGCGAGACATAACTGTCTCATACTAGATATCAACTGGTGCCTTCCAAGACGTGCCAGTGCATCCCAGGTGCCTTCCAAGACGTGCCAGTGCATCCCAGTACGGCGTGTCTATTTCGTTGATGATGGATATATAACAGAAGGAAAGTCATTTTCCAGGAAAACTCACGTCCAACGCACGAACCACCAACTAACACGTCTCCACGAGGTAACCTCAATAGGTAGCACCAAAACACCCTGCAGACGTCACTCAAGAAATACCCAGTTCCTATCTTGGCTCATTGATCCAGGTGTTACTTGCCAACAGATTTGCAGTTTCGACTGGGATGTCACTTGCTGGAAAAGGAAGCTGATCCCGAAATGAGATACAATAGAGCTGAAAGATTTACGAGCCTGACGGAGCCGGCGCTGGATCTGAATGCGGTCTAGCGGACCTGCAGTTGCCGGGCTTCGGCTGGCCGACTCATGCTGCCGACGCCGCGTTTGATCATGACAAAGTAACTTGTACCTATACCATGTGAAATACATGCTGAATGAATGCATACAATTTTAATGTCGTATACGATGCGGTAGATCCGTCGTGCTGTACCTACTTCTGCTCTGTATATAAAAGTATAATATATAATCACCATGGCATGACAGATGGCGTTGTTAGTAGTGCATCGCGTGCCGACCCATCGGCTATGTATTACATAGTTGTCAATCTAAATCATAGTTTTGCATTTCTAGGAGCAAGAGTTTCATGCAATAGTCAAAGATGTTCAAAGCTCCACTGCAAAAATTGCATGGGTACAATGTTTTGCCCCCGTTCATTATTGAAAGTTTGGTTTATCTTTAATTGTCATACCATATCATAATGCAAATTAAAATTATATATAAATACTTTGAACGACTTGAATGCTTAAGTTGCTTTTGTTTCTGTATCACTGTGATTAAATATACCTTCTGCAAAGTTAGTGTCGACAAGTGCTTGCCTGTAATCCCTTATAAGCCAGTGTTTGATCATATTTAATTACCGTCACCCATAATTACCGAACAGAAATGTCCAGCTTTGTTTCCGAGCCATGCACATCGACACGCCCCGAAATTACCTGAGACCTTATAACCCCTCATTTCCCTGCCTAATATTCTCCGACGCTGGCGAGAGTCATATAATTAGTGTGTCTATTGCGAACCCTGAAGTGAAGCTTGTGCGAAATGGGCCAAAGGAGTCGAGAAGGCCCGAGTATAACAGTTCTGGAGCGTAGATCTATAAAGCTTAAAGCTGATATAGTTTTGCCAACAATCATAACGTGAGTCAAACGACTACAAAAGAAAACTAAATCGACAATGGATGTGGTTGGCCACTTCAAAGGAGAATGGTTTAGTATTATTTATGAAGTGCCGTCACAACATGAGCAGCATAAAGCAACTTTCATTGTCGTCTTAATAATACATCGTTATTCTTTGATTTTTTCATGCCAAGGCTGCTGAGTCGATCGGTTTTCAGGTAACTCAGACTCCGACTCTGACTCTCCGGAATCGACTCCTTCTCCGACTCCGAAAACGATTTCGACTCCCACTCCGAAATCGGCTCCAGCCTTTAATTAACGGATACTTTTATAGCCACAAGAAGCAGCCACCCACCGAAGAAGAACAAAAACATTTCAAGATTGAAGCTCAATTAATTGAAAGTATAGTAGCTAAATTGAATATATAGACATTGACCAATAACATTATATTGTAAAACCCCGGAAGTCCAAACATAGAAGTAGCCAGGTCTTGTGGCAATCCTACTAACCACATGATTATTAAGCAATAATTGAATGTCATAGTTATGAATTTGACAACGTTTAACTTGCCAAGGACTATACGTCCTTTTAATATTTTGTTTTTGCATCCAAATTGACTTCTCGTGATCGTTGCTTAAATTTACCGGGGTGACATTTTGGATCTGCATCCGAAGACACACACTAGGTTCTATTTAGCCCACCTCATGATTGAAAATGATTAAATGGCAAGGGAATCGAAGCAAACAAAGTCGTAGGGCATCATTTTTTTATTCATCGCCACCGGTGGTTCACTAAAATGCACCTGAAACATACTTTGCTCATGCGCTGCCCATGGCTGACAGCCGGAGTCGGCGTTGGCAAAATTTTACCCTCTCCGACTCCGACTCCGCAGACATTCCTCATACATTACAGAGCAACATTAAAGCTACTGAAATTGGAAGTGGTCGCTCTGTAACGTCTTGACTGACAAAAGAATACAAAGGATTGACACGAAACTTCAAGCCACTTGGTCCCGACATGACCCACGACAACAATACAATGGAATTCACGTTGTTCCGACTATACCATATCCGTAAAATGAAAATGCATATATTCGTTTCAACCTATAAATGTAGTCTTTACCCATTACCCCTTTACCATTTTTGTAATGTTATATTTCCACTTTCGCCTTGTCTCGTGCTATACTTCACCTACCTAGTATAACCTGCGACCTAGAATAGCCCCGCTTCGCGTGGATTGGTTGCGTGACGTCAATACACCTTGTTACGTCATACCTCACCTGGTTACGTCATACCTCACCTGGTTACGTCATACCGCACCTGGTTACGTCATACCGCACCTGGTTACACCATACCGCACCTGGTTACGTCATATGACACTCTTCCGCAGCTTCTTCCGCAGGTGATGCGACTTCTTCTCCCCCTTCTTCCCCTCGTGGAGCCGCCACTGCCACCGCCGGCGGACTATGCGATCATCGGAGTATCGATTGTGGGCGCGTCGCTTGGGGCTATAAAAACCAGGCTTGACCGCCTTCGGGGCAGGTGAGTCGTGAGGCCCCATCACCCGCTTCCGGCCCGGATGACACAGCGCAGGGGCGGAGTCAGGCGAGGTAATTTGGAAGGCGATAGCGCAGGGGCGGAGTCAGGGAAGAGGTTTGGGCGGAATCTTTTCTCTTCTGGGAAACTTGAGGAGGAAACTTGAAACAAAGTTTTCGAGTTTTCAGTCAACTATTTCGATGAATGTATGGTAAGTAGCGTAATTATAAGTACTGGCATTTGTAGATGAAATCGGTCTATTTTAGGATATAATTTGCCGTTTCATATGCGCATTGTGAATGTGATGACAAGCAGCACCATTCTGCTGGTGATGACAAGCAGCACCATTCTCCTGGTGATGACAAGCAGCACCATTCTGCTGGTGATGACAAGCAGCACCATTCTGCTGGTGTCTATCAGAGACGGTATGCAATGCTAGATTATTATTGATATCATCATTAGATTGCCGATTGTTTTGTTTTGTTGTTGCTTGTCGCTTGTCGTCAATAGATTGTCGATTGGTTTGTTAACCCGGCATTTACCGGGGTCTCAGCAGAACGCCATTGACTGAGGGGGGGTGTTAAACGCCCCCTGTTATCTTCCGAACCAATGATCACAGCGAGACGCACAAGCCGGCAATCGAAAGCTATCAATTAGATGAATCTAAAGCATACTCAATAATGTCAAATTGAGGTCAAATGTCAGGTCACAGTTAGGTCAAAGGTCAAAATCGACGTATTTGAGTTTATGGGCCATACTTTCTATCCAAAGGCTTCGAATACGACCATAATCACCCAAAGTGTTGCCAAATGTATGATACACATCCCGCATGAGCTAAAATGAGATTGTTGGCCAAGGTCAAGGTCAAGAGATCAGGTCACAAAAGGTCACTATGCTCAAAATATCTACGAAAGTCATGCAACACATGTTTTATGAGTTATTTTCGACGTATAATTCGATAGTGGTAGTAATTTTACCACCCGACTTCATTTATGTGAAGTTAATGTCAAGTTCAGGACAAGTTCAGGTCACTGAAGGTCACACAATTTAATTGATAAGTCTAAATACAAAAGGCATGTTTCTAGACCAGTTTTGTCTCCGAAACACAGTGGTGTCATTGATTTGTCTGTATCTGGTCAAAAAAGGGGAAAACATGTTTTTTTTGTAATATGACGCCATGAGTTGCCCATACCCATAAGCCATGTCAGTCAAAAATGGTGATATCATTCTGAAATATGGTATGGTAGTTTCCCATATGTGGTTCCATGACATATATTCCGGCTTTTTTAATATCTTTGAGAGAAAAAAAAATGTGGGCATTTTCCCGCAATCAAAAGATGTTTGACTTTTTGGGGTCCAAAACCGAAATTTTCGAAATTCCGAAATAGCCATGTTGTCGCCCTTATCATGTGCCATCTTTTGACGTTTTTGGATTGCATTTTTCTCAAAATATGGCATTTGTACGGTATGTTACATTTTAGCTGTTTTTGGTGTAAAACTCGAGTGTAGTGACTAAATTCGATATAACTAGAAAATATTCGACGAAATTGCTTTACAGAAGACGTAAACGTGATTTCGAAGAAGGTACCCGAAGTTTCACGTTGATAGCGCTATTGGTTTTTGAGCTATTACGAAAATTAATCAGGGGAGGGGGCGTTAAACGCCCCCCCCCCCCCCCCCCCAGTCAATGGCGGGTTAAAGGGAATAGTCCACCTTGGTCTGGTATAAACCAATCCGGTATAAACCAGCCATCTGGTTTAAAGGGAATAATCCACTTTAACATGGGGTTTAGAACTGAGATAGCAGAATTGTAGCTTGGATATAAAAAAAAATCATATGATCCACGGTTCGTTTATCCCAAAACTCTACCTCAACGGCTCTAGTGCAGATTTTCGAACGACCCGCCATGGTTTATACCAGATAGATGGTTTATACCAGATTGGTTTATACCAGAACAGTTGGACTATTCCATACCAGATGACTCGTTTATACCAGACTGGTTTATACCAGACCAAGGTGGACTATTCCATACCAGATGGCTGGTTTATACCAGATTGGCTTATACCAGACCAAAGTGGTATATTCCCTTTAATGCACCATTTACAAGACATCACATCAACGATGATAAAGCGCCAGTGGCAATGCAGGTCACGCAGGCATTCTATTCGCAGCACAACAAGACGCGTAAAAACAGCATCACGCCCACAACTAACGTCAATGTAGCGGAAATACTACATTTAGTCCCCGGAATAGCAAATAAGCCTCCTTTCAGTCACACTCCACAATGGCAGTCCAGGCCATATTCCGCAGCTCTCAGACATTATTCCGCAGAAATGTTTCAGGCCATATTCCGCAGCGTTCAGGCATTATTCCACAGAAATGTGCCAGGCCATATTCCGCAGCTCTCAAGCATTATTCCGCAGCACTGTTCCAGGCCATATTCTGCAGCTCTCCGACATTATTCCGCAGAAATGTGTCAGGCCATATTCCGCAGCTCTCAGACCTTATTCCGCAGAAATGTTTCAGGCCATATTCCACAGCTCTCCGACATTATTCCGCAGAAATGTTTCAGGCCATATTCCGCAGCTCTCCGACATTATTCCGCAGAAATATTTCAGGTCATATTCCTTAGCTCTCAGGCATTATTCCGCAGAAATGCTTCAGGCCATATTCCTTAGCTCTCAGGCATTATTCCGCAGCAATGTTTCAGGCCATATTCCTTAGCTCTCAGGCATTATTCCGCAGCAATGCTTCAGACCATATTCCGCAGCTCTCAGGCATTATTCCGCAGCAATGTTTCAGGCCATATTCCGCAGCTCTCAGGCATTATTCCGCAGCAATGTGCCAGGCCATATCCTTAGCTCTCAGACCTTATTCCACAGAAATTCTTCAGGCCATATCCTTAGCTCTCAGACCTTATTCCACAGAAATATTTCAGGCCATATGCCTTAGCTCTCAGACCTTATTCCGCTGAAATGTTTCAGACCATCTTCCTTACCTCTCATACCTTATTCCGCTGAAATGTTTCAGGCCATATCCTTAGCTCTCAGACCTTATTCCACAGAAATATTTCAGGCCATATTTCGCAGCTCTCAGACCTTATACCGCAGAAAGTTTCAGGTCATATTCTGCAGCTCTCACACCGTATTCCGCAGAAATGTTTCAGGCCATATTCCGCAGCTCTCAGACATTATTCCGCAGGGATGTTTCAGGCCATATTCCGCAGCTCTCAGACCTTATTCCGCAGAAATGTGCCAGGCCATATTCCTCAGCTCTCTGACATTATTCCGCAGAAATGTTTCAGGCCATATTCCGCAGCTCTCAGACCTTATTCCATAGAAACGGTTCAGGCCATATTCCGCAGCTCTCAAACCTTATTCCGTGGAAATGTTTCAGGTCATATTCTGCAGCTCTGAGACATTATTCCGCAGAGATGTTTCAGACCACATTCCGCAGCTCCCCGTCCTGCCTACTCACGCTGTAGCTGCGAGTTGACATAACTCGATATAATTCTATATAATTCGATATACCCTCCGCTGTCGCAGCCGTGCCACGCCGCGACCTCTTCCTAATGAAACCGGTCACCAAAAAAACTCCCTCGGCGCCCCAGGTCCCTCGGCTATCTCAGCCAATGATGTTGTCCCCGGCTCCGGAGTTGGCGGACTCTCAGCCAATGATGTCGTCCCCGGCTCCGGAGGTGGCGGACTCTGAGAGGCGCGGATTCTGTGTTGGGTCAGAGGAGAGGAGTGGAAAGCCTTCGTGTGGGTGATGATTTCGCCGAGCTGTGGCGGATTCAACAATATATTATTTTCTTGTGATGGCGGTGAAGTGGCTTTTTTTATCTGGTGACAGTGGGCGGCATGTTAGTCATAAACAAGAGATATTCGATTGCTGTTCTGACATTGTCTCTCATTCCATCCTGCATCTTCGTTTAGCTTTTACAGGTGTCTTTTGGGACTTAACCCGCGCGGCGCTGGGGGGTAAATTTTACCCCCCTCCCGGATATTCTCCATAACTTGCAAACTATGACAGATATCGAAGTGAAATTTGCAGAACCTTATGGTTCATCAATTCTACATCTTGTGTTACAATTTTGTTGAAATTCGTGAGAATTTTGAGGAGATAATGACGTTTTAGTGACGTCATGTCATGTCATTTTTGGTGAAAAAACGTTAAATGTTTGAAAAATCGTAGAAAATAGCGTGTTGAGCAAATTGCAAATAAAAGGCGTGAAAAGAAATTAAATTACATTGTCTTTAACATGGCTATCTCAGATGTTGAACATTTTGGGTTCTTGATCCCCAAAAATGCAAAAAACTGATTTTTGGGGGGAAATTTCCACAAAAGTTTTTTGTTTGAAGTTTTTCAAAAAACCGGAAGATATATTAGAGAACCGAGTATGAACGATGTTCAAACCAAATTTCAAAGCAAATACTTTCTTTTTGACGGACTTATGGCTCTCTAAGAATAAGTAACTCATGACGTCATTTTTTTATTGCGTTTTTTGGCTTTTACTGACCAGATACAGACAAATAAATGCCACCAATGTATTTCGAAGACAAAACTAGTCTAGAAACATGCAATTTGTATTTAGATTAATCAATTTCAAAGTTTGACCTTATTGTGACCTGACCTTGACCTGAGGGCGATTATATGGTGTCAGGCTGTAAAAATGGCTGCTTCTATCGAATTATGCGTGTAAAATAACCCATACAACATGTGTCGCATGGCTTTCATAGACCTGTGACCTTTTGTGACCTGACATTGACCTTGACCTTTGCTTAAAATCTCACTTTTACTTATGCGGGAGATGCATTATACATTTGGGAGCACTTTGTGAGATAATAGTTGCAATACAAGGCTTTGGATGGAAAGTATAGCCCAAAAACCCAAATACTTAAATTTTGACACTTGACCTGACTGTGACCTGACATGTGACCTTATGTTAATAATTTCGGGCATGTGTTAGATTCTTCTCACTGAGAGCTTTCGATCGCCGCCTTGTGCGTCTCGCTGCGGTTATTGGTTCGGAAGATACGAGGGGGGGGGGGTAAAATTTACCCCCCAGCACCGCACGTTCGGATGGAGACCCCAGCGCCGCGCGGGTTATATGTCTCTTCAGTGAATGTATATTCATACACCGAACGAATTGCGCATATTTCTGGTTTATAATATGGGTGCTCAAAAATATGCACTGACTGAGGCCCTCTCAGGCCGACATAGAACCCCTCAGGCCGACGAAGAGCCCCTCCGGCCGAACAAAAGCTCCTCAGCCAGACCAAGGGCCCCCTCAAGTCGGCCGAGGTTCCCTCATGCCGATGGAGGGCCCCTAAAGTCGATCGAGGGCCCCTCAGACCGACTGAGTTCCCATCCAGGCCGACCAAGGCCCCCTCCCAGGCCGATAGAGGCCCTATCAGGCCGACAGAGACTCCCCCAGGCCGACAAAAGGTCCCTCAGGACGAAGAAGAGCTCCTCAAGCCGAGCTGGCCCCCTCAGGCCGAGCAAGACCCCTCAGCCCTCAAGCCAGCCAAGGTTCCCTCAAGCCAACTGAGGACCCCCTAGTCGACAGAGGGCCCTCTCAGACCGACCAGGCCGACTGAGTGCTCACAACTCATGGACTATCTCATGAGTCACAACATCCTGTGCTCAGAACAGTATGGTTTTCGCCCCGGTCTCTCCACCGAGGCGGCCCTGCTCGATACTGTCACATACGTCACTGACAACATTGACAGTGGACGCGTGACGTCACTCGTCACTGCGGACACTTCCAAGGCGTTCGACAGTGTCGAGCATGGCCGTCTCCTGGAGAAGCTGGGGTGGTACGGGATAGATCAGAGGTGGTTTCGTGCATGGCTCGGCGGGCGAACCCAGTCAATCAGGGGTGGCTCCAGCAGAGAACTAACAGTGTCCCACGGTGTAGTGCAGGGCTCCATACTGGGACCCGTGCTGTTTCTGCTGTTCACGAACGATATGCCACAACATGTACCGCATGGTAAAACTGTGATGTACGCGGATGACGCCCAGTTCCTCGACTCTGACATCCCACGAAACCTTTCGGACCTAAAGGAGCGCGTTGAAAACAATATGACTATAGCACTAAACTGGTTTACTCAGAACAGGTTAAAGATTAACCCTTCAAAGACGGAAATGATGATCCTCAAATCACGACGTTTAAACATTGAACCGAACTTTTCTATTATTTTTGGAAACTCCGAAATCACCCCTGCTCAATCAGTGAAGGTTCTGGGTGTCACCGTGGACGCAGCGCTGGCCTGGGACAAACATATTTCGACCATCATGCGACGATGCTACTGTGTGCTGATCGGACTAGCCAGAATACGACGCCGTATGCCGCGCCAAACTAGGCAGCTGCTCGTAGAGGCGCTGGTTTTCCCCCATATAAGGTACTGCATGTCGGTTTGGGGAGGCTGTACGGTCACGCAACAGAAGCGTCTGCAGAAGTGCATGAATTTCGGTGTCCGTATTGTGATGGACTTGGGTCGCCGCGATCGAGTGACTGCGTCACTCAGGAAACTCAGATGGCTCAAAGTGGAGGAGCTGATATGTGAACGTGACCTCCATATCATGTTCAAACTGCTGCACAGCAGCTATGCTCCCGACCTAATTCGCCGGCATATCACACACCGCGCTGATGTCTCCAGTCGTAGCACTAGAGCATCCAGTGATGGACAACTGCAGATTCCACGTGTGCGGACTGAGTTTGCGCGGCGTTCCTTCCTGAGTCGCGCGACTCGAGCGTGGAATGAACTGCCCATACGCGTCAGATGCTCACCGAGCTTCTCAGTGTTTAAAAAAAGGCTGAATGATGTTAGATGTTAGCTCAGTTGTACCAATGTACCAGTACCTGCTGCGTCGTCTTTTATTTAGCGTATGGCTTTATATTCAGTGTATTGTTTTAGCATGTATGTCGTTCGCCTCTTATATGTGACTGACGTGGAATACTGAAAACCCATGCAGTATGGATGTTTCCGAAATACATGATTATGATTATTATGATTATGAGGTCCCCTCGGGCTGGTAGGGGAACCGTCAGGCTGAACTCCTCAGGCCTCCTCAGGCCAACTGGGACCCCCTCAGGCGGGCGGACGGAGGACTCCACCAACTCGACGGAATGCTCTCTCAGGCCAACCGAGGCCCCTTATGCCGACTGAGGCCCTACCAGGCCGACAAAGGGCCCCTCAGGCCGACAAAGGGCCCATCAGGCAAACAAAGAGCCCCTCAATCCGAACAAAAGCTCATCAGGCCGACCAAGGGCCCCGAGGTTCCCTCAAGCCGATGGACGGCCCCTAAAGTCGACCGAGGGCCCCTCAGACCGACCGAGTTCCCATCCAGGCCGACAGAGGCTCCTCTAAACTGACAGAGGCCCCCAGGCCGACAAAGGGTCTCTCAGGCCGAAGAAGATCTCCTTAGGCCGAAGAGCCCCTCAGGTCGACCGTTCCCCCTCAGGCCGACCAAGGGCCCCTCAAGCCGGCCGAAGGCCCCCTAGTCGACCGAGGGCCCCCTCATGTCGACCAGGCCGACTGAGGCCCCCTCAGGGCAGCAGGGGAACCTTCAGACCGATTTCCGAACAATGCCTCCTCAGGCCGACTGGAAGCCCCTCAGACGGACGAAGTCCTGAATGTATACTATGGTATACAAAGAAGGAAGTGCTGAAACCCTAAATGTGCACTATAGTATACAAACGAGGAAGTGACGAAGGCCTGAAGGATACTATAGTATACAGATGAAACTGAAAGTAGCATTGTTCATTGCTCAGGCACAAGCAATGTGTCTATTTAGGTAAGACAGATATTCTGCTAATCTACATGTGAACAAAAATGGCTACATCTGTACGACAGATTAAATGCAAAATCCTTCGAACAAAAATGTTGTCCAGAGTCCTGATGTGTACTACAATATACAACCGAATTCTACAGTCGTCGGGTGACCGGACCCAAGGTCGGACGCGCGCGGCCCCGCTCTGCCCGCCCGGTGACCCCGCGTGACCCGGCGAGTTGTTTGTCCGGCCGGCGGCCCGTGTCAGTGCGCACAGTGACCCAGCCGAGTGAGTAGTTTGGTGGCGCAGCAGTGGGTGTGCTGTAAGTTCAAGACTGGGATAATGCCTGATCTAAGTGATATCAAGGCGACGCTCCTGGCCATGCTCGGCGATGATGACATCAGGTCGATGCTGCGAGCGGTCTTTGGAATGGAGGAGAAGGAGAAGCAAATCAAGGAACTCACGGAAGAAGTTGCGGCTCAGAAGGCAGTGATCGTCGAGCAGGACGAACGCCTGGCTCAGCTTGAGCAATACTCTCGTAGAAATTGTTTAAATTTCACGGGAGTTCCAGAGGTAAAGGACGAAAACACCGTCCAACTCGCCGTTGAGCTCGCTAAAATGGCGAATGTGAAGATCGATCGTGCTGACATAGACAGAGTGCATCGCATCGGAAGGCAGAAACCTTCAACTCAAGGTCAGAAACCCGCTCCGCCGCGCACACTCGTCGTCAAGTTCACGTCGTATCTCAAGAGAGAAGCGATATGGTTCGGGCGGAAGGACCTGAGGAACGCCAAGCCCCCGCGGGGTTCCAATCTCACCGAAAACGGCATGAAGGACATATTCATCCAGGAAAGCCTCATCAAGCAGAACCAGGAGATTATGTACCTCGCACGTCAGTTGAAGAGAGCCGGTAAGCTTTGGGCAGCTTGGACTGACGGCTGCGTAATGAAAGTAAAAAAGACTCAGCAGTCACCAACGGTGCGCCTGAGCTCCAAGTCTGACCTGGCGCAGTTCGAGTAAGCACAGATCGGCGGCCCACTCGCCTCCGTCCAGTTGTCGCCGGTGCAGCCGGCCACCCCGCTGCTGATTTGCCGGTCCGTTGTGTGGTCTGGAGGTCGTCCGTAGTATGGTCTGGTGGTCTGCCGCCGGCGTCGTCCGTAGAGTGGTCTGGTGATCCCCCGCCGGCGCCGTCCGTAGTGTGGTCTGGTGGTCCACCGACCCTCGCCCGTAGTCTGGTCTGGTGGTCTGCCGCCCGTCGCCTGTAGCGTGGTCTGGTCTGGTGGTCCGCCGACCCTCGTCCGTGGTGCTGGTGTGGTGGTCCGCCACCCCTCGTCCGTAGTATGGTCTGGTGGTGCGCCGCCGGCGTCGTCCGTAGAGTGGTCTGGTGATCCACCGCCGGCGTCGTCCGTAGTGTGGTCTGGTGGTCCACCGACCCTCGCCCGTAGTCTGGTCTGGTGGTCCGCCTCCCGTCGCCCGTAGTGTGGTCTGGTCTGGTGGTCCGCCGATCCGCCGATCTCGTCCGTAGTGTTGGTCTGGTGGTCCGCCACCCCTCGTCCGTAGTATGGTCTGGTGGTCCGCCGCCGGCGTCGTCCGTAGAGTGGTCTGGCGGTCCGCCGCTGGCGTCGTCCGTAGAGTGGTCTGGTGGTCCGCCGCCCGTCGCCCGTAGTGTGGTCTGTCTGGTGGCCCGCCGACCCTCGTCCGTAGTGCTGGTCTGGTGGTCCGCCACCCCTCGTCCGTAGTATGGTCTGGTGGTCCGCCGCCGGCGTCGTCCGTAGAGTGGTCTGGCGGTCCGCCGCTGGCGTCGTCCGTAGAGTGGTCTGGTGGTCCGCCGCCCGTCGCCCGTAGTGTGGTCTGTCTGGTGGCCCGCCGACCCTCGTCCGTAGTGCTGGTCTGGTGGTCCGCCACCCCTCGTCCGTAGTATGGTCTGGTGGTCCGCCGCCGGCGTCGTCCGTAGAGTGGTCTGGCGGTCCGCCGCTGGCGTCGTCCGTAGAGTGGTCTGGCGGTCCGCCGCTGGCGTCGTCCGTAGAGTGGTCTGGTGGTCTGCCGCCGGCGTCGTCCGTAGTGTGGTCTGGTGGTCCACCGACCCTCGCCCGTAGTCTGGTCTGGTGGTCCGCCGCCCGCCCCCCGTCGCCCGTAGTGTGGTCTGGTCTGGTGGTCCGCCGTCCCTCGTCCGTAGTATGGTCTGGTGGTCCGCCGCCGGCGTCGTCCGTAGAGTGGTCTGGCGGTCCGCCGCTGGCGTCGTCCGTAGAGTGGTCTGGTGGTCCGCCGCCCGTCGCCCGTGGTGTGGTCTGACGGTCCACCACTGGTGTCGTCCGTTGTGTGATCTGGTGGTCCGCCGACCCTCGCCCGTAGTGCTGGTCTGGTGGTCCGCCACCCCTCGTCCGTAGTATGGTCTGGTGGTCCGCCACCGGCGTCGTCCGTAGAGTGGTCTGGTGGTCCGCCGCTGGCGTCGTCCGTAGAGTGGTCTGGTGGTCTGCCGCCGGCGTCGTCGTAGTGTGGTCTGGTGGCCCGCCGACCCTCGTCCGTAGTGCTGGTCTGGTGGTCCGCCACCCCTCGTCCGTAGTGTGGTCTGACGGTCCGCCACCGGCGTCGTCCGTAGTGTGGTCTGGTGGTCCGCCGCCTGTCGCCCGTAGTGTGGTCTGGTCTGGTGGTCCGCCGTCCCTCGTCCGTAGAGCTGGCCTGGCGGTCCGCTGCCTGCCCTGCCTGCCGTCTGCTGTGCTGGTCTGGCGGTCCACCGCCTGCCGACCGTAGTGCTGGCCTGGTGGTCCGCTGCCTGCCGTCTCCTGTACTGGTCCGGCGGTCCGCCGCCTGCGACCGTAGTGCTGGGCTGGCGGTCCGCTGCCTGCCGTCTGCTGCGCTGGTCTGGCGGTCCGCCGCCTGCGACGCGATGCTGGCTGGTCTGGTGGTCCGCCGCCCTCGTCCGTAGGGTGGTCTGGTAGTCTGCCACCCGTCGCCCGTAGTGTGGTCTGGTGGTCCGCCGGCCCTCGCCCGTAGAGCTGGTCTGGTGGTCCGCCGCCTGCCGTCTGCTGTGCTGGTATGGCGGTCCGCCGGCCCTCGCCCGTAGTGCTGGCCTGGCGGTCCGCTGCCTGTCGTGGCTGGTCTGGCCTGGCGGCCCGCCACCTGCCGTCTGCTGTGCTGGTCTGGTGGTCCGCCGACCCTCGCCCGTAGTGCTGGTCTGGCGGTCCGCTGCCTGTCGTGGCTGGTCTGGACTGGCGGCCCGCCACCTGACGTCTGCTGTGCTGGTCTGGCGGTCCGCTGCCTGTCGTGGCTGGTCTGGGCTGGCGGCCCGCCGCCTGCCGTCTGCTGTGCTGGTCTGGCGGCGCCGCCGCCCGTCGTCCATGGAGCCGGTCTGGTGGAGCTCCCGCCCGCCGTCCTGGTGTCAGGTGGTAAGGTGATGGTTACACGGGACTGTGGTCGGTGTGGGATGGGGACTGGGGGACTGGGGATGGGTGTTGACCGTTTGTTGTCGTTCAGAGGTATTGATGGTATGTAAGCATCTGACATTCCGGTTTATTTATAGATGCTTATGTCATATGTTCCGTTTTTTTTAAGTTTCGTTATCTTGTTACACCATCTTGTGTTTCATCTGTTTCATTCTCTTGATGCTTCTTTGTTTAATTAAGCATGTCCACGTAATTGTTAGGTAGGTATATTGATGAGCACGAGTGCGATTTTGGCCGTGCGCACGTTACACTTGCAATCGCTTTCCTGCAACTTCGGCCATGTCCGCTAGGGTTGTCTATTGGTTGTCTATTCCCAGAGATGTTATTACTTTACATACGTTACTGTATGAGCCACAGACAACCTGCTGTTAGTTTGCCATTGATCTGGTTGAAAGCGTGCAAATTCATCATTAATATTTTCAAGTAACGCCATATTGAAGTCGCCACTCGCCTGTATGTTCTTCATTGTTAGTTTTGTTTAATTTGCCTTGTGCTAAATTATATGTTACTCTCCCTCCTTATTGTTGTAATACGCACCCACTGCTGCGCTGCCGCCGCCCTAACGAGTGTAATCCCACTTTTCTCGGATCCCAGGCGCCGGGCGGCTCCAGTCGGATCAGCTACATCTTCAGCGCATGACACTACACCATCCAGTCTGCATGGAGACCAGCTCATCACCATATCGCACGTAAACATTAACTCCATTACATCTCGCTGCCGACTGGACGAGCTCTCACACTTCGCCTCTCTCAACAATATTGACATTCTTTGCCTCTCGGAGACCAAACTCGACAACGACGTTCACCGTTCACTTTTCACTCTCGACAACTTCCATGACCCACTGACCCGACATAGAGACCGACATGGAGGGGGAGTTGCCGTATATGTTCGCAACAATTTAGCTGTCAAAAGACTGTCGAATATTGATATGCATGGTATCGAATGGATTTGGTGCTTAGTTAAAATAGAATCAACTACTCTAATTATATGTGTAACGTACTTACCTCCTAATCTCCTAGCCTCTCAGTATTCTGATTTCTTAGACAAACTAAATGAAGGTATGGCATTAGCGATGGCCCACGCCCCTGATAACATTCTAATACTCGGAGACTTTAATGCAGGTAACTCGTATCTCAATTCTTCGTTTACTTCACACAGTCCAATAACACCACTTGATATTGCCATTTATGACGAATTTGAAGCGTTAAATCTTAAAACAATTGATCACGGAACCAACAAGATACTCAACAAGCACAAACACTGCCAATCTACGCGATCTTCTAGCAGTATCTAACGACTCGCTGGTTATCAACAGTGGAGTCCTTTCTCCATTTTCTAATATTGATCACTTGCCTATTTTCGTTTCTCTTAAAATTAACAATCCCCCTTCGCCTACACAAAAACGACAGATTTGGGACTTCACTCGCACCGACATCGACAAACTAACAAGACTATTGACAGATACAGACTGGGACAGATTACTTGACTGCGACGTTGACACGGCAACTGAGAACATGACTGACGCTTTGATGACAGCTGCTAAAGAATGCATTCCTCAAAAATTCATTGTCATCAAGACCAAAGACAAACCTTGGTTTTCAAATGACTTAAAACGAGAAATACGAAAACGCGACAGACTATTTCGCATAGCCAAAAGACGCAACACCGACTATGACTGGGATCGCTGGAGGAGACAACGTAACGTAGCGACTGACACCAACCAACGACTAAAAGACGAACATATTAGAACAAAAGTAACGCAACTGCTAGAAAGAAAAAGAGACCCTCGGACATATCATAAAATGCTACAAGACATTATCGGCAGGAAACGTGACAGTAAAATCCCACCACTCATTCGACAAGACGGTGCACCCATCACAGACGACCTAGACAAAGCAACAATTCTAAACAAGCATTTCGCTGACCAAACACGACTTGACACAGAAGACAAACAGATACCGACGATCATCCCTCCTGAAACTGCGGTACCATTCCTGGCGGAGGTCCGAGTAACTGAGCCTGAGGTTCTCGGCATACTTAACAGCCTTGACATTAATAAATCATCAGATCCCGGCAAAATACCTAATAAGTTCCTCAAGATGTGTGCGCTCCTAATTGCCCTTCCTTTATCCAAACTATTTAACAAATCCCTTCAATCGGGAAAATTCCCCACATCTTGGAAAAAAGCATCTGTCACTCCAATTTTCAAACAAAAGGGCTCCAGTTCCGACCCAACAAATTATCGACCGATTAGTCTTCTTTCTAACATTTCAAAAATTATCGAGAAACTTGTCTTTAACAAAATATACGAACACCTTAATAACAGCTAACATCTATGGTCCTAATGACGACGATCCCAATTTCTACCGCACCCTTGCCAATCATTTGGAGTCATTTCAAACCGATCATACGATTATAGGAGGAGATTTTAATTTTGTAATCGACCCTAAAGTTGATTCATTCAATTACGTTCGTGAGTATAATATAAATGCAAAGCAAGTTTTCTTGAATTTCACAAATGATAACACGTTAGTAGACATATGGAGAGTACAAAATCCGAATAGGTTAGAATACACTTGGTCGAGAAATAATCCTCTAAAATGCGGTAGATTAGACATGCTTTTCGTAAACGCTCAACTTATATCATCTGTGTGCGACGTGATAATCAAACCAGGATATAGGACAGACCATAGCCTAGTGGTAATGACAATGAATGTAGGAGAAGTAGAAAAAGGTCCTGGAATTTGGAAGATGAATGAATCCGTTCTGCGAGATTCCGAGTATATAAACCTTATAGATATGACCATAAAAAGCACCGTCTTTCAATATGCAATTCCCTTATACAATGAGGAATACGTAAATAACGCTAGTAATTATCCTGATATACAATTAACAATCGAAGACGGCCTGTTCTACGAAACACTTATCATGCTTATTAGAGGTGAGACTGTGAAATACTGTAAGAGAAAGGCTCGCAATCGACGAATGAAAGAAAAAGAACTACTCAATAAAATACAATCAGCATATACCTTATTTACTAACGACACATGTGATGTAAATGAGCAATTTCTACACATAGCTAAGGAAGAATTAGAAGAACATAGGAGACCATACATAGAGGGCTTAATTGTACGGTCAAGAACTCAATGGCATGAGGAAGGAGAAAAAAGTTCAAAATATTTTCTATCATTGGAGAAAAGAAACGCATCTAGAAAATCCATACAGTACATACAAAACGAAGGCCAAACAATCACAAGATCAAACGCGATTCTGTCACTTTTTACTCAGACATTTCAGGATAAATATTCTGTACCGCAGGTAATCGAGCCTGACTCAATCTTCATCCGGAGTAACGTCAGAGAAACATTGAATGAAAGCGAAAAATATGCGTTAGATACAGATGTAACCCTTCAGGAACTAACTTCAGCACTGCAGGGCATGAAAAAGGGCAAAACTCCTGGCAGTAATGGGTTTACTGTAGACTTCTTTCGATGCTTTTGGAAACAGTTGGGCGTATTCTTACACCGAGCATACATATTCACTTCGTTACAAGGAGTAGCACTGCCAACACATCTAGAAAGCTTAATAACTTTAATACCAAAAGCAGGACGACCAGGCTACTCACTCAAAGGATGGCGTCCAATATCCCTTCTGAATGTCGATTACAAAATTATTTCAACTGCCATCGCCAACAGGTTTAAGAAAGTTGTTAATCGGATTATTAGTCCATCGCAATCAGCCTACATCAAGGGGAGATATATCGGTGAGAATAGTCGACTTGTGTATGATGTGATATCACACGTGAATCAACATGATAAATCAGGTTTAATTATGGCAGCTGATTTTGAAGCAGCTTTTGAGACTGTGTCGTGGCCATACGTGAGAGCAGTTCTAAAAGAAATGAATTTTGGAAATAAATTTATCGAGATTATCAATACAATGTACTTAAGCCAACATAACTTCGCTCGCATTCTCCTGAATGGCTTTTTAGGTGAAAAAATACATATGCATAGAGGAATAAGACAGGGTGACCCAGTTTCTGGATACTTATTCAACATATCCGTAGAGATACTGGCAAATCAAATAACAAATTCCGATAAGTTAACTGGTATTCAATTTGGTATCAATACAGAAGTTCGCATCAGCCAATATGCGGACGACACCATTTTGTTTCTAGACGGCTCTGAACGCTCTATTAATGGGGTAACCGAGGAGCTCTCAGAATTTTCCTCACAATCAGGACTGAAGCTCAATTGGGAAAAAACATCATGTTTGCCACTTGGTTTGCTGAGTCAACCACAAAGTTCGGAAAACAGTTCAGTAGATAAGCTCAAATGGGTAAGCGAAATTAAAATTCTAGGAATATACTTTAAATGCAATATTATCAATATAACAGAGCTCAATTTAGAGAGAAAGCTCATACTTTTAGAAAACGATATTAAGCAATGGAAAAGACGTTATCTCACTCCTCTAGGGAAAATTACAGTCATAAAGGCCCTGCTACTCTCTAAGCTTGTCCATCTTTTCATGGCCTTACCGAATCCATCTCAAGCTTACATAAAGAAGATTGAACGAATGTTGTACAGTTTCTTATGGAATAACAAACCGGACCTTGTTAAAAGAATGAAAGTGATTCAGAATCAAAAATTTGATGGCCTCCAAATGACTGATTTAACATAATTCATTCACAGTTTGAAATTGTCATGGCTAAAACGGTTAGTCAATTCTACGGCTGTTTGGACAACCGTTACAAAGCTAGAACATTTAGACCCATTTAAGCTGCTTACGTATGGCACGGCACAGCTGATAGTGGTAAAGGCGCAAATGAAAAATGAATTCTGGAGTGATGTGGTGAAATCTCTTATCCAATTAAATAAAATGCTGAGCCTTCAACCAGAAAACATCATGAGAGAGCAGATATGGTTCTCAGACTATACAAAATATAAAACTTCCATTGTCCCGCAATGGAATGATCGAGGACTAAGATTTATTGGTGATCTTTTTAATACAGATAATGGAAATATACTGTCACGAGAAGAAATAAAAGTGCAATACCGAATCTCAATGACATTCCTGTGCTACGAATCATTAATCCGTAGCTTACCTAATAACGTCAGAAACGCAACACACATTTCATTCGAAAGACCGAATATTCCATTCAAGTTGCAATTTTTCTTCAATAAGCCAAATATCACTAGATATTACTATTCACTATTAATAAATGCATTGAGGAAGAAATGTGACACTACTGATGCAAAACTCAAGCAGAAATGGAACCGTGATATCGGATTCCATCAAGAAGGGAGTTTGATGCATGTTAAAAAAGCTACGAAATCCGTATATTTACTTTACCTTCATTACAGAATTATAACAAGGATTATCACAACTAATAAGTTTCTATTTACTATCAAGATATCCGACAACAGCACTTGTACATTTTGCGCGCGCGACACTGAAACAATAACTCACTTATTCTGGCAGTGTCCAGATACACAAGCATTTCTACAGAATATAAAGAGAAAACTGTCCACTGAGTACCAAATACATTTTCACCTCGGTGAACAATCGTGGTTCTTCCACAGGAAACAGATGCACTTCAAACACTATTGATCACCATAGCAAAAGCAGTCATTTACAGATCTCGCAATGCTGGCAAAAAACCGGAAGCCTCTCATATGATGAACTTATTAAGAATTGAAGCAGAAAAAGAACAACTTGCCAAGCATGCTTAAGAACAAACCTGATAACTTCGAAAATAAATGGAAAACATTAAAGCGTATCCTCCAGTAATTATTTTTGCGCACGTGCTCGCTCGTGTCCTGACGCCAAACACCCATAATCACAACCACAAGCACAACACAGACATACACACGTAAACATTTACATACACGCACACAACACGCACATGCACACACTACTACTACACTACTACACACACACACACGCACGCGCACGGGCACACACACATACGCACGCGCGCGCGCGCACACGCACAAGCCTCTTTTGTACATGTACTTGACTGCTGTGGGTGAGTTGATTATGTTAAGGCTTATTTAGGTGAGTTGATTATGTTTAGTTTAGGCAGGCTGCTTTGGTGCGAGTCGGAGGGATGAAGCCGTGAACCGTAGAGAGACGGTGCAGTGCTGTGTCACGACTGTGTGCAGTGCGGTTTGTGTTGGTCTGTGTGTGTGTGTTGATTTAGATATGTGGGCATTGAATAAACTATCCCTTTGGTGGGACAAACAGAAAAAAAAAGAAAAAAAAAAAAAAAAAAAAAAAAAAAAAAAAAACACCTTAATAACAATAATCTGTTGACTGAAAAGCAAAGTGGGTATCGTCCAGACCACAGCACGTATATTCAATTATTATATCTAACTCATGAAATGTATTCGGCATTAAACGCAGGCAATCAATTCACCGCCGTATTCCTGGACATCTCTAAATATTTTGATAAAATTTGGCATGATGGTCTAATAGCTAAATGTAAAATACAATTCAAAATCATTGGACCCCTTTTGGAATGGCTTGAAACATATTTAATCGGTCGATCACAAACGGTACGAGTCGGAAATTCAATTTCACCACCCGAGGAAATCCTTTCTGGCTGCCCCCAAGGCTCAGTGCTCGGACCTCTGCTAGCAATTATGTACCTAAATGACCTCTCCGGACAGACTCACAATGACGCTCTTTTTTACGCAGACGACACCTCTCTTTACGCATCTCACTCTCAGGACTCCGAAGGACAACTATCCATACAGACTGACCTGGATATCATTCAGCAATACGGACATGACTGGGCGATAAGCTTTAATACCCTTAAGACAGTACGACTTACATTCACGAATAGACATGACATTCCAGACATGAGACTAACATTTGATGGACAAGACATACCTGCAGAGACGAGCCACAAACATCTTGGACTTACGCTGTCAACTGACCTACACTTCAAACAACACATTAATACAATCATACGCACGATAAATAAAACACTAGGGCCTATTTATCCTGTGGCTAGATTTCTCCCACGATCAGTACTTGACAACATCTATAAGACTTACATAAGACCACACTTTGACTACTGTGACATTATTTACGACGGAAATATAACACTGACTGACGCCCAACGACTAGAATCTCTACAAAACCGATGTGCCAGACTCGTGACCGGAGCAATGTTTCGAACACCAACGACATCACTACTGAACGATTTGGGGTGGGAACGACTGACTACAAGGCGACTTATACATAAACTCATCTTCTTCCATAGACTTTATTATGATAATCCTCATCTACCTAC
>JAXIVJ010014967.1:0-15000 GCA_036785665.1 Chirona hameri
ATTGCATACACGGGTTATTATTAAATATAGCGCACATGTGCTCGATGATTTGCACATTTGTTATATCAGGAGCCCATTCTTCAGGCTGTTCATTGAAAGATCTCGGCTAAACTTTTTATGCATAAAACCCGCCGCATGACTTACCATCCCGGCGTATTTGATATTTACGAGTCGGATGGCACTGCTGATGGCGGGGGCCGGACCTGGTTTTCCTTTATGGTGGTCGTGGCCGCGATGTGCTCGGGGCGGGGCCGGGTGACGGGCGCGCGGGCGGCCACCATGGCACATGGCTCGCCATCCTGACCGATCTTGCCGGGGGGCCGCCCCAGCCGCCCACGGACAGTCCCGGGCTCGTCCCAGTGTTGCTCACTGCCGCCGCCGGACACGCGGCATCATTCTACTCCGTGTGTGCGTGGCGTGCGGAGATGCGTGCGAGCGTGCGTGCGTGCGGGGTGCGTGCGTGAGTGAGTGAGTGAGATGAGTGAGTGAGTGAGAGATGTGAGACCCCGCGTCCGACGGGGTGGCACGGACATGAGTGAATGAGCGGTAGTGTGTGGATCGAGTGTAGTCGGCACCAGAGATCGGCCAGCACGTGCCATACTGCTATACTGCTGCAAGCCGCGCTCAGGTGGGCGTGTCGGGCGCCGGTGAGCGCGTTCATACCGGGCCGCGGTGGTGGTGTGGGTGTCAGCCGCTCCTCCTGCTCGTACACCCGTAATCAATGGGAACAACCACGCGGCGCAGTGCGAGCTTCCCATGGGGCGGGCGGCGGCGGCACCCGGGCGCCGACCCTTCACGAGCTCGTACAAACCGACCCTGAGGCCACTGTCGGTCGGGCCGCCGGGCCTCCTCGGGCGCACGGGTCTCCCTTCTGTACATACTAGCAGGGTCTCGGCCGCCGCGTCCGACGTTTCCAACTTCTCCATCCTAGCCCCCATTGCGTTTTAGCCGGTGCGCGGCGGTTTCTGCCGATGGGGCGGCGTGCTGCGGCACGCACTTCTGTCAGCGTCGGTCGGGCGCGCGACGCGCCCCCTTTGATTCCCGACTCAGAGGTGCATGTAGCATCAGTTCATCCTGGGCCGCGCTACCAGCCGCCAAGGTTCTCATCCCGTTTTTTTAAGAGCTTGAATAAAATGTGTCTCGAGCGCTGGTGTATACGATCCTGTATTGTGCTGATGTACTGACGAGAGCGGTGCGCGCATTCATGACGACGGGGCACGGGGACCACGGGACCTCGAGCGATGGTGTATTACGATCCTGGTAGTGAGCTGATGTACTGACGCGGAGGCGCGCATCATGGACGACGGGGCACGGGACCACGGGACTCGAGCGCTGGGTGGTATTACGATCCTGTAGTGAGGCTGATGTACTGACCGCGGGAGGCGCGCATCATGACGAGGGGACACACGGGACCCACGGACCTCGAGCGATGGTGTATTTACGATCCTGTAGTGAGCTGATGTACTGACGCGCAGGCGCGCATCATGACGACGGGGCACGGGACCATACATTGGACGATGCGCGGCCGAATGATCGGATTATACACTGAGCATTGTGCCGGTAAGAGAAGCCCCCATCTCCCCACCCCGCATAAGATCATTTGTCTTCGTTCAATGTTGTACTTGGCCCTCATCTTGTCCAGGTCGTCTCGCTTCTTATCGGCGTCCATCTTCTTGAAGTCTTGTTGGGCGGTACAACGGTAACGGCCCAGTCAGACAGACAGTAGACGTGAGGCCATGTCGGGTACAGTGTTGGGGAGCCAAATATACAACTGGTACCTGGCGATGTATGCTTAATATCGAGTCGAAACATCGAACACGATATTGTGTCAAGCAGTCACTTTTTCTAAAGAGTGGGAACATACAAAACTCCTTTTTAATTTTGGCAATAATTTGATATTAACGATAATGCGCATTACTTTCATCAACCTAACTGATCAGAATTAAATTATGTACACACTGGTATGTTTTATTTATTGAAACAATGACAGATCGTAACTGCGAGTGAATGTATTACGACGAGACATATTCATAGTTTATACGCGCAGCTATTCAGTCTGCGTAGTCTCTTTGCCGGGCCTGGGCACCTTTGTTCCGGGTCACAGCGCGGAGTTGACTGAGGATTGACCCGATCAAGGCGTCAGCACAGAGCCTTGTCTTGCCGTATCTTCCTCCAGGCCCGGTTGATTGCAGCTCCTCGCCTGCCTTTGGGGGTTGTGTGTGGTGTGGGTTGGTCTGCGATCACAGCATCTTTCACGGATCGCCCCATACATGCTTATATGTCCTCTCTATTCTCTATAGTCAGTGAAAGCTCCGTGTACGCCGACCCTGGTGGAGTCCACTGAGCCCTGAGGTCAAGATCATTTCCACGCGCAATGTGGCAACATGACCCCCGTATACCATCAAAAGGGCCAGGGGCGCACTGGACGCGGTGGAAAATACTTTTTCACACTACGAGTCACGCACGAGAAACAAGGGCAAAGGATCGGCCGATGTTTGGCCGATGTTTGGCCCATAGATAATGAGTTGGCGATCGTGGGAAAGATGCTGTGGACGCAGGACTAACCACAAACCAAGCGGCAGGCTGAGAGCTGCAATCAACCGGGTGCTGGAGGAAGATAGGCCAAGTCAAGACTCTGTGCCCGACTGTGCCGACTCCTGTCGGGTCAGCCCCCCAGTCGACCGCGCTGCCGATCCCGGAACAAAGTTGCACAGGCCCGCAAAGAGAGGGACTACGCTGACTGAAATCTGATAGCTGCGCTGTAAAACATGAAATATGTCTCGTCGTAAAATTCACCTTCCGCAGTTACGATTCCTAGTCATTGTTTCAAATAAATGAAACATACCAGTGTGTACATAATTCAATTGAAGCAAGAAAAGAGTAAGCAAGAAATGGCAGATACTTTGAAGCTTTGGCCAGATATTGAAAAGGTTACCGTCGGCTCCCTCCCCAGGCAAATACGTGGTGAAAATAATCCAAAAGTAGCATCGAATGAAATAAGCACGAGGTGCGCTGACCACAGATGGCTGAACACATGTGACCAGTGACCACTAACCTGATTGTAGATGAACCACCAAGTAACGATTGCAGACGTTGATGCCGGGACAAGTGGTCGCACGCGGTCTTGGCTGTCGAAGATGTCCTCGTAGATGACGAACGGCGGTGCCGCGCGTCTCTGGGTGTTGCCCGCTTGAAACAGGCGCGTATCAGGCTGAGGTCAGGCCGGGGTGCAGAGCTGAGTGGAACACACCACCGGCGCAGTATCAGGCGAGGTCAGGCCGGGGTGCAGAGCTGATGGGAACACACCACCGGCGCGTATCAGGCTGTAGGTCAGGCCGGGGGTGCAGAGCTGATGGAACACACACCGGCGCGGTATCAGGCTGGAGGTCAAAGCCGGGGTGCAGAGCTGATGGACACACCACCCGGGGGGGGGTATCAGGCTGGAGGTCAAGCCGGGGTGCAGGAGCTGATGGAACACACCACCGGCGCGGTATCAGGCTAGGTCAAGCCGGGGTGCAGAGCTGATGGATCACACCCCGGCGCGGTATCGGGCTGAGGTCCAAGCCGGGGTGCAGGAGCTGATGGAACACACACCGGCGCGGTATCAGGATAAAGTCGGGCCGGGGTGCAGAGTTGATCCGAACACACCACCGGCGCGTATCAGGCCGGGGGTGCAGTTGATAGGATCACACCACCGGCGCGGTATCAGGAATGAAGTCGGGCCGGGGTGCAGAGTTGATCGGACACACCACCGGCGCGGTATCAGGCCGGGGTGCAAGTTGATAGGAACACACTAACTCGGCGCGGTACAGGATGAAGTCGGGCCGGGGTGCAGAGATTGATTCGACACACCACCGGCGCGGTATCAAGGCCGGGGTGCCAGGAGATGATAAGGAACACAACCACCGGCGCGTATCAGGATGAAGTCGGGCCGGGGTGCAGAGTTGATCGGAACACACCACCGGGCCCGCCGGGCGACTGGCGGGTCGTAGGTTGACCATGCCTATGGTGACCAGGCTGAGGGGTCATCCGCCGGGTGTTGGTGAATGGGTGGCTGTCTATATTAATCGATCATAACGGGTAGTCTCACACCAGGCGTACCAGGCCGTGTAGCAACCGACTTAGTACTAAGATAGTTTATGACCAAGGACTATTTGACTAAAGATAGTTTATGACCAACGGCCTGTTTTGCGTGGTGCCAGTGTCCCGATTAATTTAGTTTTCGATAAGTACTCAAATGCAGCATGTACAAGCACGTAATTACAAAATTGCACTGGTATCATGTGAGGATGTGATTTTACCAACGCCCAGGGCCGTTCAGTTGCATTTACTCAAAACTGACAGGAAATACAGATGGTAAAACTCACACTCTGATCTGACGGATTGCTTCCGAAACTTCCCGAAAATGTCGTACATCTCCTCATTGGTGATCTTGGTAGAGGCAGGTTCCGGACGTAAAGCACTCCTGCTTCACTTCCGTGGTAGCCGCACCTGCATATACGCACAACAACACGTCAGTACACATGCAAATAGCACACACATGTGCACAGACGTGAAAAGTCGAAACAGTTCACTGTGTTTTTATCATGTGAAAGTATAGCCCAATTGATTGTGTCATATTGGTATATTCTGGCTTCCACTGTTGTATAAAATCACCTTGGAATTTTGGGAGAAAAGCCCATGCCCCCTTGTGGAGGCAATGGAATGCAATTACATGCAATTACAGGCTCCAAGGCATGTGCAGCAGGCACGTGCAAAGATGGCCCCAGCACAGAAAACCAATTAATTTTCACCTATTGTTTGGGTGGGGAATATTTGTGGTCTGTACATACATACTAGCTGGAAGACTTGTTAAAGGTTTAAATCAACAGACTCAACTAATCCTTGTCATGGTTAACATGTCCGGTCTGGAATAACAATGGGGGCTTCACTGCCTCAGTACTTGTCCTAATCTAGACATGAACTGGCATGCAGAACATGTCCAATTTATGGACTGATTTACAACTCATTTGAAGTATACAGCTGCAGCAAATACCAACTGTTCAAAGGACCTACCTGAATTGACCAAATAGAGAAAGAGTCAATGATTCAACCTATCACAAGTCGATTATTGGTTGAGAGTGACTAATCTGTGAAAAATCCATATCATATACCATAGATACAGGATCCTGTTCCTGTTATCTATGCATATAGTATATAACTGATTCTCAGTATATACGTCAATGTGGTTATGGAAACAATTTAATTCTTGAAGCTCAAGATGTTCATATTAGGATCTTCATCCCAGTGGTATATTGTAGGATAATAAATAGGTGTGTGGTGTAGGACCTGCAATGTAGGACACCTACCTACCATAAACAAGCTGGACAGCTTGCCAGCCAGTGGCAGGTGCCAGCACCGGGCATGACTCACATACTGTGTCCAAGCTGACAGCTTGCCAGCCAGTAGGCAGGCCCAGCACCGCAATGACTCACAAACTGTGTCCAAGCTGACAGCTTGCAGCCAGCTGGCAGGTGCCAGCACCGCATGACCCACAAACTGTGGTCCAAGCTGACAGCTTGCCCAGCCAGTGCAGGTGCCAGCACCGGCATGACTCACAAACTGTGTCCCCAAGCTGGACAGCTTTGCCTAGCCAGTGGTCAGGTGCCAGCTACCGCATGACCCACAAAACTGTGTCCAAGCTGACAGCTTGCCAGCCAGTGGCAGTGCCAGCACTCGCATGACCCACAACATGTGTCCAAGCTGACAGCTTGCACAAGCCAGTGGCAGGTGCCAGCACCGCATGACTCACAAACTGTGTCCAAGCTGACGCTTGCAGCCAGTGGCTAGGTGACAGCACCGCAATGACCACAATACTGTGTCCCAAGCTGACAGCTTGCAAGCCAGTGGCAGGTGCCGCACCGCATGACCCCACAAACTGTGCTCCAAGCTGACAGCTTGCCAGCCGTGGCAGGTGCTAGCACCGCATTGACCCACAAACTGTGTCCAACTGACAGCTCTGCCAGCCAGTGGCAGGCGCCAGCACCGCATTGACTCACAAACTGTGTCCAAGCTGACAGCTTGCCAGCCAGTGGCAGGTGCCAAGCACCGCATGACCCACAAACTGTGTCCAAGCTGACAGCTTGCCCAGCCAGTGGCAGGTGCCAGCACCCGCATGACATCACAAACTGGTGTCAAGCTGACAGCCTTGCCAGCCAGTGGCTGGTGCAAGGCACCGCATGACTCACAAACTGTGTCCCAAGCTGACAGCTTGCCAGCCAGTGGCAGGTGCCAGCAACCGCATGACCCACAAGCTGTGTCCATGCTGGGACAAGCTTGCCAGCCAGAGGCTGGTGCCAAGCACCGGCTGACTCACAAACTGTGTCCAATGCTGACAGCTTGCCAGCCAGGGGCAAGGTGCCAGCACCGCATGACCCACAAACCTGTGTCCAAGCTGACAGCTTTGCCAAGCCAGTGGGCAGGTGCCAGCACCGCATGACTCACAAACTGTGTCCAAGCTGACAGCTTGCCAGCCAGTGGCAGGTGCCAAGCACGCATGACTCACAAACTGGTGTCCCAGCATGACAAGCTTGCCAGCCAGTGGCAGGTGCCCAGCACCGCATGACCCACAAAACTGTGTGCCAAGGATCATCCACATAGAGATTCGTCCACCGGGACCACTATGAGGGCGTTTCCACCACAGAGGGAATTTGGGGATACCAGCAGCAAGTTACAGCATGGATGATAATTGGCTAGGGTATCATGTAGTATGGACTTATTGCCTTTATTCCAAACAATCTAAATGGTCAATGGCTACTAAACAGCTGACCTAATTTGATGATGAGCTGTACATCACATATTGCAATAAAATGTCCTGGGTGTGGTGGACAAGCAGTGGTTCTGGAGTGGGAGCTAGATACTCTTTTTAAATACAAAACAGGGACCTCTGGAACATTGTTATATTCAGCTACGCCCTATTATTGAATGTAGGGAACGTGTAACTAGGATAGTGGCTAGCACCCTCAAAAAGTCTTGGGCCTTGACGATAATACAACATGAGTCTGTAAAGGCCACCTGTGTAGCTCAGGCGGGTGAGAAGGCGGCTAGCTTACGATCTAAGCACGCCCGGGCTAGGAGGGGTAAGTCGAGCCGCGCGGCGCGCGCCATTGCTTCCCTGGCGGGGATGACCCTGCGGCCAGGGGCTACGGCTCGCGGGCATGGTCAATGAAGCCAGGAGCCGGGCTCGACCGTCGTCATTTTAGGTATGTGTTAGGTACTGAGGAGCAGGTAGGGGTATGGGATGAGGTAGGGTGGTCCTAAGCTATCGATGGGGGGGGTCAGGGTACGATCACCTATGGGCAGTGGGTCATAGGGTGACCCTGTATGAGACATCTCCAAAAAGGTACCTATTTATCAGGTACTTACTAATTAGTAAGTAATTTATTAGTAATATATAGTAATTTAGTAAGTATTTTATAAGTAACCTTTATGGTATTGAGGTAATGTATGTAATTTTACATACATACCAATGACAATGTGATACTGGAGTAGGCATATACAATGCACACACACACACACATATATATATATATATATAAATATATATATATATAGTATATAATATATAAAAATAATATATATATATTATAGTAATAATTATATATATATATATATATATATATATTTATATATATATATACATTATATACATATTATACATTTATACCTATATACATATTATTACATATATACATATATACATCTATACAATTATACATAATATACAATATATACATATATACATATATAGCATATAAACATATATACATATAGTAACATATACTACAGATATACATATATCCATATATACATATATACATATATACATTCTTTACATATATTTACATAAATACATATATACATCATATACATAAATACATATATACATATATACATATATACATATATCATATATAACATATATACATATATACATATATACATATATACATATAGTACATATATACATATATACTTATAGTACATATATAACATATATATCATATATACATATATACAAAATATACATATATACCTATATACATATATACATATATACATATATACATATATACATTATATACATATAAACATATATACATGTATACATAGATAACATATCTACATATATACATATATACATATATACATATATACATATATACATAGTATACATATATACATATATACATATATACAAATAATACATATATACTTAATATACATATATACATTATATACATATATACATCTATACATATATACATATATAACACATATACATATATACATATATACATATACATATATACATATATACATATATACATATATAACATATAAACATATATACATAATATACAATATATTCATATATACATATTTATACAATATAGTACAAATATAGCATATATACATATATCATATATACATATATACATATATAACATATATACATATGAATACATATATACATATATACATATATAGCATATAACATATATACCATATAAACATATATACATATATACATCTATAAACGTATAAATTACATATATACATATATACGATATATTACATATATACATCATTATACAAAATATACATATATACATATATACAATACATATAATACATATATACATATATACATATATACATATATACATATATACATATATAAATATATACATATATACATATATACATATATACATAAAACATATATACATAATATACATATGATACATAATATACATATTACATATATACATATGATACATATATACAAGTATGTCTGAGTATAGTACGAGTATTACATAATACATATATACATATATGCATATATGCATATATGATAGCTGCTATAGTAGTGCATATAGTGCATAGTATCAGATGCTGATATGCATAGACATATATGCATATATGCATTATTTTGGCTGTGGATGCATAGATGGCATAGAGACATATATACTAGATCAAATATACATATGATACAATATCCATATATACTTATATACATATATACATTATGTAGATATTATACATATAATACAATATTCATATATACATATATACATGATATACATATATACATATATAACATATATACATATATACAAATAGTACATATATACATAATATACATATATACCAGTATATACATATATAACATAAATACATTTAATGATACATATATACCATATATACAAAAACCATATATACATATATACATATATACATATATACAATATACATATATACATATATACATATATACATATATACATCTATACAAATATACATATATACTTATATTGCATATATACAATAGTCATAGATACAGAGTATGACAGTAGTATAGCATATAGTACATATACACAGTATGTGTATAACATATATACATATATACATATAGTACATATATACATCTATACATATATACATAAATACCTATATACATATATACATATATACATATATACATATATAACATATATACATATATACATATATGACAGGGATATACATAGTAGTAGCATATAGTAGCAGATACAATAGTAGCTGATATACATAGTATACATATATACATATATACATATATACATATATACATTATATACATATATACATAATACATATATACTTATATACATATATACATATATACATATATACATATATACATATATACATATATACTATATATACATATATACATATATACGTCTATATACATATATACATATATACAGGTATAGATAGACAGATACAATATATACATATAATACATAATCCATATATACATATATACATATATACAATATATACATATATACATATATAACATATATACATATTACATATATACATATATACATATATAACATATATACATATATACATGATACATATATAGCATATATAACATATATACATTATATACATATATACATATATACATATAACACATATATACATATATACATATTACATATATAATATAGACATATATACATATATACATATATGAAATATATACATATATACATATATACATATATACAATAATACATATATACATATATACATATATACATATATACATATATACATAATATACATATATACATATATACATATATACATATAAACATATATACATATAGTAGCATATACAGATAGTAGATACATATATACATATATACATATATACATATATACATATATACATATATACATATATACATATATTAACTCGCATATAAAAATATAAATACATATATACAATTATATACAATATTCATATAACATAATACATATATACATATTTTACAAAATAATCCATAAATACATATATACATATATAAGCGCTATATACCTATATACATAGTACATATATACATATAAATACATATATACATATATACATAATACATATATACATATATGACATATTACATTAAATACATAATATACATATATACATATATACATAATATACATATATATATACATATATACAATATACATATATACATATATACATATATACATATATACATATATACATATATACATATATTCATATAGTACATATATACATATATAGCATATAAACATATATACATATTTAACATATATACATATATACATATATACATATATACATATATACATATATACATATATACATAAATAACATATATACATATATAACATATAAACATATATACTAAAAGTACATCATACATATATACCTATATACATATTATACAAATATACATAATATACAATATACATAAAACATAATATACCATATAAACATATATACATATGATACATATATACATATATACATATATACATATATACATATATACATATATCATATATCATATATACATATATACATATTACATTATATACATATATACAGATTTTACATATATACATATATACATATAAACATATATACAATAAATACATATATACATAATCAAATATACATAAATTACATATATACCTATATACATATATCATATATACATATATACATAAATAATATCTACATATATACATATATACATATATTACATAATTACATATATACATAAATACATAGATACATATATACATATATACATATATCCATACTATACATAATACATATATAAATAGATACAGTGTAATAGCATAGAGTACATAGATACATAGATAGTCATAATGATCATATAACATATAAACATATATACATATATACATTATACATATATACTATATACATATATACATATATACAATATATACATTATACAGTTTATACAGTATATACATATATACATATATCCATATATACATATATACATATATACATATAAACATAAATACATATAAACATATATACATATATACATATATACATAGAATACATATATACATAGTATACATATAATACATAAAACTATATACCATATATACATATATAAAACATATAAACATATATAAATATATAGACATAACGAGTGATACATAGATGACATATAAAGCATATATACATATATACAGATATACATATAAACATATATACATATATACACGATATATACATATATACAGATATAAAATATACATAATAACATATATACATCTATACCATATATACATATATACATATATACATATATACATATATACATATAGTACATAATAACATATATACATGATATACATATATACATATATACATATATACATATATACATATATACTGAGTACATATATACATATATACATATATATTATAGACATTATATATACATATATACAATATATACATATATACTATACATATATACATATATACAATATACATATATACACATATATCATATATACATATATACATATATACATATATACATATATTACATATATACATATATACATATATACATATATACATATAAACATATATACATATATACATAAATACATATAGTACATATATACATATATACATATATACATATATTACATATATAAATATATAATATATACATTATACATATATACATATAATAACATAATACATACATATAAAGTAATCATATATACATATATACATATAATATACATATATACATATAATACATATATACATATATACATATATAACATATATACATATATACATATATACATATATACATATATACATATATAGCATATATACATATATACATATATACATATATACATATATAACATATATACATATATACATAATATACATATATACATATATACATATATCCATTATATACAATATATACATATATACATATATACATATATACATATAATAACATAATAGTACATATATACATATAATACAAATATACATATATACATATATACAAATATACATATATACATATATACATATATACATACTATACAAATATACCTATATACATATATACATATATTCATATATACATATATCAATATATACATATATACATATATACATATTACATATATACATATATACATATTACATATATACATTATATACATATAACATATATACATATATACATATTACATATATACAAATATACCATATATACATATATACATTTTAATATATACATATATACATATATACAAAATATACATATATACATATATACATATATACATATATACAATATATACATATATACCATATATACAATATATACATATATACATATATACATATATACATATATACATATATACAGTATATACATATAATACATAACTAATACATAATTACATATATACATATAAACATATATACATATATACATATATACATATAAACATATATACTATATACAACTACTACATACTATACATATCACATAAAATACTATATACTATAAACATATATACATATAAACAAAAACAAACTATACATATATACATATATACATATAATACATATATACATATATCATAAATACATATATAATTTATACAATTATACATATATACAAATATACAATATATACATATATTACATATATACATATATACATATATACATATATACATAAATACATATATACATATATACATATATACATTATACATAGTATACATATTATACATATATACATATATACATGTATACATATTTACAAAATACATATATACATAATTACATATATACATATATTACATATATACATATATACATATATACATTAATATCAATATATACATATATACATATATCATATATACATATATTACATATATACTATAAACATATATACCATATATACATATATACATATATACTATATATACATATACATATATACCATATATACATATATACATATATACACTATATACATATAATACATATATACAATATACATATATACATTATAAATATATACTATATACATATATACATATATACATATATCATATATAAATATAACATATACATATATAATAACATATATACATAAAATACATATAGTACATAATAACATCATATACATATAACATATATAAATGATATACAAATATACATATATACATATATACATATATACATATATACATATATACACTATATACATATATACATATATACATATATATCATATATAATATATACATATATACATATATACAGTAAATACATATTACATAGTATACATCTATACATATAAACAATATGTGTACATATATACATATATACATATATACATATATACATATATACATATATACATATATACATAAATATACATATCTACATATAATACATATATACATATATACATATTATACATATATTACATAATTACATATATACATATATACATATATACATATATACATATATACATAAATACATATATACATATATACATATATACATATATACATATATACATATATACATATATACATATATACATATATACATATATACATATATACATTATATACATATATAACATATAACATATATAACATATATACAAATATACATATATACATATATACATATATACATATATACATATATACATATTATACATATATACATATATACATATATACATATATACATATATACATATATACATATATACATATATACATATATACCATATATACATAGATACATATATACATATATACAATATATACATATATACATACATACATACATACATACATACATACATACATACATACATACATACATACATACAGTACATCACATACATTACATACATACATACATACATACACACACACACACACACACAACACCACACACACACACACACACACACACACACACACACACACACATCACACACACACACACACACACACACAACACACAGACAGACAGACAGACAGAACAGACAGACAGACAGACAGACAGAACAGACAGACAGACAGACAGACAGACAGACAGACAGACAGACAGACAGACAGACAGACAGACAGACAGACAGACAGACAGACAGACAGACAGACAGACAGACAGACAGACAGACAGACAGACAGACAGACAGACAGACAGACAGACAGACAGACAGACAGACAGACAGACAGACAGACAGACAGACAGACAGACAGACAGACAGACAGACAGACAGACAGACAGACAGACAGACAGACAGACAGAAACAGACAGACAGACAGACAGACAGACAGACAGACAGACAGACAGACAGACAGACAGACAGACAGACAGACAGACAGACAGACAGACAGACAGACAGACAGACAGA
Source organism: Chirona hameri (assembly GCA_036785665.1). NCBI lineage: Eukaryota > Metazoa > Arthropoda > Thecostraca > Balanomorpha > Balanidae > Chirona > Chirona hameri. The sequence continues at coordinate 14,865 of JAXIVJ010014967.1, forward strand.
CAGACAGACAGACAGACAGACAGACAGACAGACAGACAGACAGACAGACAGACAGACAGACAGACAGACAGACAGACAGACAGACAGACAGACAGACAGAACAGACAGACAGACAGACAGACAGACAGACAGACAG
>JAXIVJ010014967.1:20000-30000 GCA_036785665.1 Chirona hameri
ATGACCAGCAACTGGACCTTTTTTGTTACCTGAAAGTCTACACCACAACACACTAGTCTAAACCACAACACAAATGAACCCCGCTTTAGACAAGCTTTAATTTAGACAAAGATTAGATATTTAGTTTTGTGGATCGTTTAGGTATTATTTTTAAGCATTCATAGTTAGCTGTTACCTCTTACTTGCTTTTTAAAGGACTTTTCATTCTAGCTTGTGTGCGCCAAAATTGTCTTAGTCTTATTTTTGTGTTATTAGTTGCAGGGTTGGATAAGTAGATATTTTTAGAAAATTAGGGATAATTAAGGTGTATTTAGTATTCAGTTTATTTAAGGATTAGATATTTAGTCTAGTATTAGGTGCACTCATAGCTGATTTGTGTCACTAGCTTTACTTAGATCTAGTTAAGGTTTAGAAGAAAGAAAAAAAGTTAAGTTAAGTTAGTAAAGTATTGAAAAGTGCATAGTACCTAAGTTATATACCTAAGTTACTAGTGTATTCAAATGAGCAAGACTAGGATGCAGGCGAAGGTAGCAGAGCTAGAGGCCCTCCAGGCTAGGGTAGCGGAGCTTGAGGCGCAGTTAAGTAAGTGTAGGTGTAGAGATGAGCCGCAGGAGGGTGTAGCTCCTGACCAAGGAACGTATGCGCAGATCGTGGTTAGGGGGTCAGAAAAGGAGCCTACAGGATCAGGGACCAGTGGTAGTTCTGATAGGGGCATAAGGGAGGAAGATAAGGCAAAGGTGGATAGTGCGGCTGGGGTTTGGAAGTGTGTTGGAGGGTCACGTTTCTGGAGACTCAACATTGTGGAAAGTAATGCTAGGGCCACAGACAGTAAGGATGAGGAGGGGTGCTGGGTAATGGAGGGTGGTAGCAGAATCTGGAGGAGGAAGAGGGAAGGGGATCAGGAGGGATGGACAAAAGTTCAGGGTAGAGTCAGGCAGTACAGCCCCAGGGAACATCCGCAGGTTACAATAGCAAATAGGTTCAGTGCGTTAGAGTCAGCAGCTGAAAGTGACAGGGAAGAGATTCAGCATTTAGTGGTTGGGGACTCAAGGGTAAGGCCCTTAAGGCGAACATTCTGTGGGAAGAGGGACAGATGTATAGTCAAACCAGGGGCAAGAGTAGTTGATATGGGCCCTGTCATTGAGGCAGAACTTGGTAGGAGTAGCCCGGAGACAGTTATACTACAGGTGGAGGTGAACGACATAGGACCTAGGCAGAGTGTGAGAATAGTAGCGGAGTACCGGAGCCTGCTGCAGAGGTTGAAGGAGTCCAGGAAACCAGTCATTGTGACTAGCATCCTCCCTCGCTGTGGAGCCAGTGAGGAGTGGTACTCGAGAGCTCTGTCTGTGAACAGCTCAGTTCAGAACTTATGTTCAGTTATGGGGCTTAGTTATGTAGACTTATGGGATCAGTTCTATGAGTGGCGTAGGTACTATATGAAGGATGGGCTTCACTTATCGGATGAGGGGGCAAGGGCTTTGGGAGATGCCTACAGAAGTGTCATTCAGGGAAACTAGGTAGGAGGGGGGGGGGGGGGGGGGGTCGGGGACGCTAGTACTAGGGCATCAGGAAGTAAGCATTGGTAGAAGTTCATGTCAGAATAAGACAGTAGATCATAATTCCCTCAGAATTAGTAGAGTCAGCTCAAAGTATAAGATCACATGTGTGTTGCTGAATGCCCAAAGTATTAGGTCTAAATTTGATGAGTTTGAGTGTTATGTTGCCCTTGAAAAGCCTGATATAATTTGTGTAACCGAGACATGGGTTAGTGAGGGGTATAATAGGGATAGGCTACAGGATTTCGAGTTACAAGGGTATAACATGTTCTCATACTGCAGAGAATCACGGCAGGGGGGCGGAGTGTTTGTATATGTAAATAGCTTGTACTGCACTACTAGAGTTGATGATTCTAGTAAAGTAAAAGAAGTAGAATCAATCTGGCTTGACATTAAAATTGGTACAGGAAACAGAGGAAGGTTGAGGATAGGTGCATTTTACAGACCAGGGAATCTTCCAAGGAACTCCCAAGCTGAAACAGACCAAAATATTTGTGAGGAAATACGTAGGAACTTTCGGGCTCAGTGTCTTATTATGGGATATTTTAACTTAAGAGGATACGAAAGTATAGCAGAGGAAACAAATGAGTGTAGGTTGTATAGGCACATCTTTGAAGAGGAGCTTTTCATGCATCAGTTTGTAACAGAGCCAACCAGACATTGCTCCATTCTAGACCTTGTATTCTCAGACAACAGTGATCTAGTTAGTGACATAAGTATTTGTGCAGGTCTAGGAACCAGTGATCACAATATGGTTAAATTCAATATCTCATCAGAAATGAGGCCCAAAGATAACCTTATTATGGTTCCAAACTTCAGCCGGGCTGATTTTGATGGTATTAGAAATGACCTCGCACAGATAAAATGGAACGTTGAGTTGGCAGGTTTAGATGCATGTGAGGCCTGGAATGTTTTCAAAGCTAGATTAAGCCAAATTCAAAATCGGCATATACCCCTCAGGCACAAACGTAACAGAACCAAGGGCAAACCAGTTTGGCTTACCCCAGAAGTAAGGAGTGCTATACAAGCTAAAAGAAGTGCATTTGGCATTTTGAAGGGATCTTCACTAGATATAAATCGGAAGGCCTACCAGAATGCAAGAAATTCAGTTAAGAAAAAGGTCAGAGCAGCTAAAAGGGCAAAGGAACTTGATTTAGCCAGACATTGTAATGCAGATAGTAAGAAGTTCTTCAGTTTTTATAAGTTCAGTACAGTTTCCAAAAATATAGGTCCATTTAAGGTAGATGATGTGTTAGTTAGCAAGGACAGTGAAATGGTTGAAGTGCTTAATGATCAGTTTCAATCTGTCTTTACTATCGAGGACCAGAGTAGTATTGCAGCACTTCAGCCTGAGCTAGAGACAGAGGAGACTATAGGAAAGCTAGGTGGCATAAGTAGTGAACTTGTCCTAGAATATCTAAAGAAAGTAAGGCCTAACAAGGCAGAAAGACCTGATGAAATCCATGCTAGACTTTTAAGAGAATCTGAAAGGGAGTTGTCGGTTCCATTAGCCATAATATTTTATAAATCACTCGCAGATAGTAAAATTCCACTTGATTGGAAAAGAGCAAATGTTGTTCCTATTCATAAAAAGGGAGATAGAAGTAAAGAGGAAAACTATAGACCGGTTAGTCTGACCTCATTAGTCTGCAAGGTGCTTGAATCAATCATCAAAGATAAGATTGTTGAATTCTTGGAGCAAAATGAACTCATCAAGGATACACAGCATGGCTTTAGGAAGGGCCGTTCTTGTTTAACTAATCTTCTGGAGTTTTTGGATGTTGCAACAGATAGCTTTGATCAGGGTAAACAGCTAGATGTAGCTTTTCTTGATTTCAGTAAAGCATTTGACAAAGTCCCCCATACAAGACTGGGGTTGCAACTTAAAATGCATGGGATCAGGGGCAAGATTCTGGATTGGATAGAAACGTGGCTTTCAGGACGCCAGCAAAGGGTTATATTGAATGGGTGCCAATCACAATGGAAGGAGGTTCTCAGTGGGGTTCCACAGGGCTCAGTCCTGGGCCCATTGCTTTTTATAATATTTGTGAATGCAATTGAGAACAGTATAGACAGCGAAGTCTTGAAATTTGCAGACGATCTAAAAGTTGTCAGGATTATTAGAGGAAAACATGATCAGGATGTTTTTCAATCAGATCTGGACAAGCTAGTTGAGTGGTCTGAAGCATGGCAGATGAAATTAAATTTGAGTAAATGTAAGATTATGCACGCTGGACGGGTTAGCAGTAAACATAGGTATGAAATGGGTGGGCAGAAAATGGAGCAGATTGAAAAGGAAAGAGATTTAGGTGTTGTGGTAAACAATAGACTATCAGCGTCAGACCAGGTTGTAGAAGCTAGGAAAAAGGCACTTAGAATGCTAGGGGCCATTAACAGAAATGTTTCCTACAAGAGTGAAAAGGTAATAACAAAACTGTATTGTGCATACGTTAGACCACATTTGGAGTATTGTGTACAAGCCTGGTCTCCAACATATGAGAAAGATTGCTGGTTGTTAGAAAGAGTTCAAAAAAGGGCAACAAAAATGGTTAATTGTCTTGGTAGTTTACCTTATGAAGATAGATGAAAAAAATTGGGTATGTTTTCACTTAGATATAGAAGGCTAAGAGGAGATCTAATTGAAGTCTTCAAATTTGTAAATAGTCAGCATTCTGGATATTTAAAGGGTATGTTTGAGTTCAATAGGGAAAATCGAGGTAGAGGTCATCAGCATAAACTCATTATGAAACAAAGTAGGACTAGGCTACGACAGTCATTTTTCAGTAGAAGGGTTGTAGGACATTGGAATATGCTACCAGGGGATGTCGCTGATGCAGTGACACTTGCTTCCTTCAAAATTATATTAGATAAATACTTTACAGAGAAGGGATTAGTTCATAAATACTCGTGGGATTAGCCTTCTTTTATGCAGGTAGAGTAAGGTGATTTGAAGGGGCGAGACTGGTGGAGGGGGGTGGGGTTGGGTGGGGTGGGGTGCAACCTCGGATGGGCCCAAGAGGCTCTTTGTTGCACTTTTCTTTTATGTCTTTATGTCTTTATGTCTTTATGTTACAAAGTGTATTAAAAAACCAGCATACTTCAGTTAAAATGATGTTGGATAAGACACAGTATTACATTTGTAGGCGGTACATACTTGTGGTCCCTCCTTAGTTATTAGTAAATCCCTATAATATACCTACCAATCGATAGAGAATATCACGTTTAGTAACTATGGATGTTTTCCCCAACACATTTTGCACTATAACTAATTATAACTTCAATAATTAATATCTTGCAGCTTCCGTTGCTCGCAAAACTTTGTTTACATGCCAGCTGACGACGACCGACCTTGATACAAGTATAGACAGCGTTCACAGCGGCCCGCCAACGTCACAGAACTTATTTACGTTGCATGACTAGGTTAGGTTGGGTTAGATTAGGGTAGATTAGGTTATTATTTGGCTGCATTTTCACTCCTAAAATATATGGGCATTGTTACAATGACGTCATGGACGATCTTTATTTTTCCTGTGCATCTTCCTGCATCAATATATATTTCTGCGTAGATATGGCGATGATCGTAGTGCAGGGTGGGAATTCTACTTTTTTTTGTTGGTGGAGGAGTACATATCTTCGCAAACAAAGAGTACAAAAATAACCTGATGGTAGGCCAAAAATAAATACTGATATACTAATGAATAATGATGAATGATAAACTACAAAACTAAATTCCCCAGATCAAAATGTGCTGACAATTCTTGGTAAGTACCTATGCATTCATGCAGAAAAGCAATGTATACCTACCTAAGCACACATTTTCTTTTTCAGGACAACAATTCAGAACAATGCCAGAAAACCGTTACATCAACATGGGGCCTGGCGGTCATAACCAGGAAATGTGTCCATGTAAAATGAGTCACTTTTAGTGTTGTTTTTTCCAGTCTGGCTCTCCAACCGAATAACATTTCAAATCACGAACTGGCCTTCATATCATATAATTAAAATTATTTCAATGCTATTAAAAAAATACCCACCGTGAGATCAACCCCACACAATAATCAGTAATCACAACTCATGTATGCGTCGTGTGTGAGTCACCAACAAACAATGACAAAGGCTGTTGTTTCACTACTCGCTACTATTCTATGAGCGAATGGCAAACATCACAGGTACAAGGGAGCTAACGGCTATCCATAATGGTACAGCTCTCAATCAAGCTAGTCAATTGGTCAAAACCGAATAGGCTTCTGACGTCACAAATGTGAGTCAACATGTTACGGAGATAACAGCATCCCAGTGCGTTTTGCCGTCAGAAAAGTAATTGTTACTCTTTTACAGAGTACTTGTTCTCTTTCTGAGCCAGGAGAATAATTGGTGGGGCAATTGGAGTAGGTCACACTATGTTGTGGCATAGGGACCTACTCTAATTACATTTGTACTCCCAATAGTTGTACTCTCATCAGTCTCTCAGGTCGATATCTCTGGAACCGTTCCACGCAGCGCCATGAAATTTGGCACAGCTATTGATACATCTCTTTTGCATCTTCTGACTAAATTTGATGTCAGGGTCATGTCAGGTCAGGTCACCAGGTCACATTAAGTGACCCTACCTCAAAAACCAATCAGAACACTACCAAAGAAAGAGTTTTGGAACGATTGATTTGAAACTCATGAGGTATGACAAAGTCATCAGGAACTACAATTTGTCTATCTCTATTTATTTATTTTTAAATCAAAGACTAATGACAAAATCAGTCAGGGGAGGATCTGTGGGTTGTGGGGGGGGGGAGCAAATCCAGTGGCGTATTTCCAAAAAGTTGTTGAGTGGGGGAGGAGGGGGGGGGGGGTAGCTGGTCGTCAGCCGTCAAGTTGTTGACCCGGGGTGGGGGGAGGAGGGGGTTAGCAGACCGTCAGCTGTCAGCGATCTATATTATATTCCCCGGCCTCTACGCTGTGGCTGTTGTGTTGCGATGTTACAATAAATTAATTGCAGAGACTCTTTACCGAATGCGGCGCTTAGCAGACTGTCAGCCGTCAGCGATCTATATTATATTCCCCGGCCTCTACACTGTGGCTGTTGTGATAATACAATAAATTAATTGCTGAGACTCTTTACTGAATGCGGCGCTTTCATAGCAAATAACCCGCGTGAAGGGCACACGGTGGAGATGTTTTTGCTGACGGTGTTTGCCTTGTGAGTTGGGTTTGTTCAAGGAAACTTTATAACTTTGTTCAAGGAAACTTTATAACTTTGTTTGGTTTGTTAACAGTTCAAGTTGGGACTTGGGTTTGTCTTTGCCTAAGCTTTTATTTTAATCCAGTGGCAGTGGGTGGATGGAGGTAATTGTGGTGTTGGCTACAATTCAGTCCAACTTTCCAAGCTAGAAGTCAACCTTTTATGAACAGGTTTTCTCTGCAACAAACATTTTTATTAGTTAATAAGCAATAAATATTTCTGAGGAGTACAAAAAAATAAATTTTTACCAGTCACAATTTGGGAGTACAAAATGTGTTGGTGTATATGGAACCAACAAACGTGAACTTTTCCAACACTGTCGTAGTGGACGATCAGTTGTTACACCTTCCAGATTTGTGTATTGTTTTAACATTGTTAGGTAAGATACATTCCAAATAACAACAAATACAGAATAGTTTCTTTGAAGATGCATAGTGACTAAATAGTGAAGTTTTAAAACATCTAAAACGTTCAGGACGTTGAGTATGTATGACCCATTTGTATTTTATGCATGCATAGATGGTCTATGAGACCTACTTTGACTTACATTTGTTTTCCTTTGTAATGCCATAGCCATGTTGATTGAAAAGAAATGACAGCCTTACGAAATGCGCTTTGGCAAACTTCTTATCTGCTTCTATGTAGCTTTCCGAGAAATAAACTGCCAGCAAGCGCCACTTGATCTCAGTTTACACTGAAATGGTTTGCAATATGACTTTATGAGTTAAGTTAAATATGAAAAACACAAAAACGTCTGAAACGTCGGAAAATCAAATATATTTGTTAGTTATTTGCGCAACGTTTATCCTTTATCTGCGCAATAAATGTACACAATACGCCACTTAAGCAACATCACCAAAATTTATAAGTTACATTTTTGCTTCTTTTTACAGAATTTCGAACGATAAGATACTCATTGTTGTAACATAATATCAAACTAATAAAGATATAATGCATAACGAAATTCCGAAGAATAACAAGTTATGCGTTTTTGTTTAAATTAAAGACCTTGATGCATTCCATTGCGTAAACACGCTTCTGCTGGAAGGCGGCATGCCTAGTTGCCTTCGTAGCCTTCGTATTCTATAACCGTTCTTTCATAGTAGTTTGAACTTGAACTAGTGTTATTTCCTTGATTATGATAACTTATGTTAATTGTGTATGATACCCGAAAGCAGAAAAGTGACACCAAATTATCCGTAATCCGCAACTATGGTAAGCCAGCAAAATACATTTTGCAGCGTACGGGGATCAGGATGGTGGGAACTGGGCAGTGCCAATTTTAAGGGAAAACCACGGGAGGGGGGAAACATTTTTGGGGCATCTTTTTGTGGCAAAAAGGTACCCCCATTTTTTTCCTCCGGATTTGGGCCGGTCACCTTATTTTGGTATTCTGGCTTAACCCGCGAGTTACTGGGGTATATTTCATAACGCGACTTACTGGGGGGGGGGGGGGCTATTTTTTGTCCCCCCTCAGATATCCTGAACTGCTGGACCGAATGTAAAAATTCGAACGGCATTCGATAGCCCTAAGAAATGTATCGAGGGAAACATAATATTGTTGACCTCGGGGTCACCGATGACGTCACAGGTCAGGTCAAGTACAAAATGTTTGACCGTGTCAAAATGTCTCGTGGATAGAGTTGTCGCGCAAAATTGCGATATTAAACGCATAAGCTGTCGATAAATCGGTATGATTCGTGTGTCTGACACTTCTAAGTACCTTTCTAAGCTGTTTATGACCTTGGGTCAGGTCAAGGTCATCCGAGGTTACGAAGTCAAACTGCAGATTACGGTCATTATGCGTTGTAACACATGTTTATGGGGTTGTTTTTCGTCTAGAATGCGTACAATGACTTTAGAACATTGTTTGTTCCATATAAATAGAAGTAAAAAGCAAAAATGGAAATGCGTTTTTTATGCATAGTAATGCTGTGAGAGGTGGTCGATTTTTGTCATTTAAAGGTCATAACTCAGTCATTTTTGAAGATATCGACTTCAAATTTGGTACACATATTCACCGCAAACGTCTCAATTACATATATTCCGGTTTTGGGATAATTCTGATTTTTTCTTGAAAATTGTGTACAAACAATTTTTTTTTTAATTTCTCAAAATTGAATTTTAAAAACTAAAAAATCCGAGATAGCAGTTTGATAGCCCGGTCTATTGCCAGTAATTTGATGTAAGACAATTGAGTTTATCTCAAACATCGTACCTTTGACAGTGTTTTCCGCAAACCATTATTTTGCAACAAAAAACGAAGAACATGACGTCACTCTGACGTCATTCCCGGTTGACCTATCATAACCTCATATTTTTCCTTTTGCCAACATGTGTAGAATTGATGTGAGAGAAGGTACTGCAAGTTTGGTGACGATACCGGTGTTTGTTTAGGAGTTATTGCAAAATAACGGGAGGAGGCAAAAAATAGCTCCCCCAGTAACTTGCGGGTTAAAAAATCACTTCGAATTCATACACACAAAAAAATTGTAGAAATTTTTCCGATAAAAAATATTTTGGGGGTCAAAAAACAAAAAAATCACAAATTCGATATAGCCATTTGGAAGAAAATGTCATTTCCATTCTTTTGACGTTTTTTATTTGAATTTTTACCATTTGTCAAGTATTTATTGTGTCTCCACCAAAAAAGGGCATGGCATGACATTAACACGTTATTATCTCCCAAAATACTACATTAATTTCATTGAAATTTGGTGAGAAGACGTAGAATTGATGCAGATGCAGTATAAGGTATTTAAAGTTTCACATTGATAAATTATGACAGCTTTAAAGTTATGGAGAACATCCGGGAGGGGGCAGAATCTGCCCCCCCCCCCCCAGCAGGGCGCGCGTCACCGGGGCTGCTTGAATTGCATCAGGTGCGCTGTTTTGTCTTATCATTGAAAGCAAGGGATATACATAAAACTTCAAATTCAATCACTTGAGAGAAGAAAAAACTTCCGATTTCATGAAGTTTTCTCCTAAGATCATTGTTTTGCACGTTCAGTGCAGGGAACGCGCACGGGGAGGGGCATACTTGTATTGGATGCCCCCCCCCCCCCGATTCCTGTGTGTGTGTGTGTGTGTGTGTGTGTGTGTGTGTGTGTGTGTGTGTGTGTGTGTGTGTGTGTGTGTGTGTGTGTGTGTGTGTGTGTGTGTGTGTGTGTGTGTGTGTGTGTGTGTGTGTGTGTGTGCGTGCGTGCGT
>JAXIVJ010014968.1:0-32910 GCA_036785665.1 Chirona hameri
AGAACAAGTGAAAATCGACACCTAATGATACAAGGGGAACCCGAAATATCCTCCAGCCAAGGATATTGGCGCCAATGCCCTTCGCCCATACTTACGCCGCCGGCAATATTGGCGCCAAACGAATAGTATCTGCTTCCGTGAGTCAACCACACGATTAGTTGAACGAGCGCACCGATAGCGTACAGAACCGTCAAGATGCATGTGTTAACCAGCTCCTGCAACAGAGGAGCTCCAGTCGGGCCTACGCGGGTCAGCAAGCGGTCAAAGTCACTACAAGGTCAATGCTAGCTGGCTGCTAGTGCTGGCAAGCGGCTTGGCAGCAGCGGAAATATCGCACAAATAAGGCACGAGTGCAAAAAGCGTTAACAAGAGACGGCGAGCCGACGTAACCTTGACCTTGTGTGACCTTGGATGACATAGGACAGTTACTTACACCGGCTGCAATGTTAACTCCATACGGACTACTGTTGAAGTGGGGCGCCACAGTGGACAACTGTGAGATGGTTCCCACCGCTAGTACAATGGTCATGATCACGGTATTGACCATCTCCTGAAACGTATCAACAACGTCACACCTCCCCGGGTGTCAGTTAGCGTGCAGACGCATTCAAACTACCAGAATACTGACAATATGTTGAGCTTTCACCTTATGAAAACAGCTATGGGCTTCGCTTCACTTCGAAAACAGTCGTAAAAGAAAACACTTCGCTCCGCTATTTGATTGTCGCTCTTACGCATATGACGTCATACTTTTGTGCGAGAACACACATCGATAGCTGACAACAATCCGCTGTTGAGCATGTGGATTGGCTCCTGCTGGCCGGCGCTCCTCACTGACCGTCAACACCCACTGCACGGGGATCTGCGGCAGCGCCTCCCGGATGGAGAGCAGGTAGACGAAGATCCAGACGATGGTGGAGAGGAAGCTGATCACGACGGCGAACAGGAAGAAGCCGGTGCCGCTGTAGTAGGCCGGACTGGCCAGGATCAGACACAGGAGTCCGATCGACTGCCGACAAAACCGTCCCGTCATACGTCCGTCCGTCACAGACCGTCACACGGACGTCCGTCACAGACCGTCACACATACGTCCGTCACAGACCGTCACACGGACGTCCGTCACAGACCGTCACAGACCGTCACACGGACGTCCGTCACAGACCGTCACAGACAGTCACAGACCGTCACACGTACGTCCGTCACAGACCGTCACAGACCGTCACACGGACGTCCGTCACAGACCGTCACAGGCCGTCACACGGACGTCCGTCACAGACCGTCACAGACCGTCACAGACCGTCACACGTCCGTCCGTCACAGACCGTCACAGACCGTCACAGACCGTCACACGGACGTCCGTCACAGACCGTCACAGACCGTCACACGGACGTCCGTCACATACCGTCACAGACCGTCACAGACCGTCACACGGACGTCAGTCACAGACCGTCACAGACCGTCACAGACCGTCACACGGACGTCCGTCACAGATCGTCACAGACCGTCACAGACCGTCACACGGACGTCCGTCACAGACCGTCACAGACCGTCACACGGACGTCCGTCACAGACCGTCACAGACCGTCACACGGACGTCCGTCACAGACCGTCACAGACAGTCACAGACCGTCACACGGACGTCCGTCACAGACCGTCACAGACCGTCACAGACCGTCACACGGACGTCCGTCACAGACCGTCACAGACCGTCACACGGACGTCCGTCACAGACCGTCACAGACCGTCACACGGACGTCCGTCACAGACAGTCACAGACCGTCACACGGACGTCCGTCACAGATCGTCACACGGACGTCCGTCACAGATCGCCGTCACACATACGTCCGTCACAGACCGTCACACGGACGTCATCACCACACACCAGGAACTGTTACCGAGACCATCGCCACTGAACTGTTACAGAGACGTCACCACACACCGTGGAATCATTACACGAACATATTCTCAGTTCTCCCCATCCACTGGTGACAGACACGCTTGGTTAGCACCAGGGCCCAATCTTACCAAGTGCCGTGTCGCACCCAGTCTTACCAATGCCGCTGCACCAAGCTGTACGGCATATTGGTGCGACGGCCTGCAACCAAACTCTCGAAACCCGGGATCAAACCGGGGACATGCCGCTCTTCAGTCTAGCGTTCCCCCGACTGGGCTGTTTCAACAATGAGCTTGGACAAGCCAAACGCCGTGGTTCCCTAAGTGCGGCATTCTGAGCACTTCATTTACGGCATGCCGTACTTACGCATTCACGGCACTTGGTAAGATTATCGACCGACCTCATAAGTATTCAGGTCGACGGCGTAAGTACATATTTTTACGTAAGATGAATTCTGAGGCCTGTTCGGCATCTAATAATATGACTGACTTAGGTGACGTCACATCTTCGGTGACGTCATGCCACTTTTGATGACGTCATAGATAGACCGAATATTCTGTCCACCGACCTCAGCTGGCCATGAACGGCCGTTGCCACCAGCCGCATGCCATCTCAGTCGAGGGTAAACACTCTGCGCGTGAGGGCTCGAACCCAAGTCGACTCAACGCCGCCGCAAGTATGTCATTATCACTGTTTTAATCCGCATTGACTAGGGTCTCCAGCCACCTTCCATTGACTGGGAGGGGACATTTTAACCCCCACCCTTGTTTATCTCTAAACAAATCTAAACAATTCGCCTTCCAACAATGCAGCGCGTTCGAGTGCGTTTTGTAAATGTATATCAATGCAGTGAGTTTTGTGAGCAGTTGACGTGGCATGACAATCCCGTATGACCTTTGTAGTATCACCACTAGATGCACTTAAGCATCTAATCTGTTGTCCGCAGCCGCAGCCGTAAATGTATGTCCGCAGCCATCGAGATCGGGCCGCTCCCGCACGGGCACTTCACACCGGACGGCGGCAGCAGCGGGAGCAACGGTGGCGGCGAATGCAGCGGCAGTCTGCTGCGTACAGCGAGTGTCGCCAGCTCCGCAGCAACTCCGAGCGAGGAGAAGAAACCTAAGTCCACAAAGAATGACGAAGACCTCTCTCTGGACTTTTCCAGATCTTGGGGAACCACCGACTGAGCTCCGGGCCGCGCCGAGATCCGATATCCGCCTACAGGGTGATGTTCGCCGAAATGTCAGCGGGAGCAGCGAGGCACCTCGCAGCGATGAGTGGAGCCGTCCTCCACTCCTGGATCCACGCGACCCCTTGGTAGCCCCGGATCTGGCGCAGCCCCCACCAGTAACGGTTGGCAGCACTTTTGTTTTGGCGTTAAAAACCTACTACACCATAGGGTTCCCATGTTAAATTGATGATTTTCAGACGAGGCTGGCTCGTAATCTATGGTACATGTTTTAAATCCGACTTCTGCAACAGATAGCTACAAGCCTTAGCTACAACGTTTCTATTTATAATTTTTCGATATTCCGGGCGTAAAGGGGTTAAATGGGCTTGGGGGTTAAAACGCCGGAACGACCGCTGACCGCTTCCAAATGCTACTACAGTACTCAAATATACACTACTTCGACTACTACTTTGTAGTCGAATTTAATATGACCGCTTCCAAATGCTACTACATGTACTGAAAATACACTACTTTGACTACTACTTCTTATATTTGCTGGCGTTTAATTCAATAAATAAAGATATAATATATGGAAATACAAGTTATTGATAGCAAACACTACCTTCAATGTATAATAGACAAAACAATTAAGATACAAATTATATCTTGTCTAATTATTTTGGGCGTTACATTCCTTAATGTTCTACCCGTTGTTCGATTACCCTGATCTGGCGCGCTACCTGCTCCCGGCCTGCCGGCAGCCGTGCCGACGCCGCCCGAGAAGCGCAGTCGGGGCAGCGCCAGGGTCAGAGAGGCCGGACTCGGCGCCCCAGCACTAGGTTGTCCCGTTTTACGTTTTAGTATTATTTTTTATTTACCTTAGTATTATTGCGTGTTACCGCTGTCTTTTTGTACAATAAATCAGACTGGGGATGTAAAAAAGGGAAAAAGCATCTATTAAAATCATGCTTAAATCCGTGGAAATATTAGAAGAGTTAATCCAAGCTATTATACCCCAATGTGGGAGCTTCTTCAGATTTGTTTTTGTTAACTTAAAAAACACCCGAAGAAGTTCTTAACTATGGGACGCAAAAGCTTGTATTAAGACTGTTTTACATTTTCAAAGATTCAAGCCTAACCATTTCACCTGAAGTACGCATCTGTGAGGGGTCCTTCGTAAAATACCTTTTTCTAAATAAATTTAGTCCGAATGTTTTTTAATGGATGAATTTCCGAGGTCAGGCCTTGCGCTAAGCACAGCTTGTTGCGCAGGCCCTGGCCCCACCACCCAATCAAGCAATTCCTGGCGTCCGGCAGAATTTAGAAGCGAAAGTTTTACGAGCCCGACATACCTAGACACGGTCCGCCCCGCCCTCTGACGTCACCTGACATTGAGTGCGACCGCTGCCACCGGCCACAGGCCATCCCAGTCAGGAGAAAATAGCGAGCGCCGAAGCGACTCGAATCCGGGCTGCCACTACCGGGTGAGGTCAGAAGCCCAGCGCTCTCCCGACTGAGCTACAGGGGCGGACTTGTACATTTGAAACAATAATAAAAAATAAGTATTATTTAACCAAACGAGAGAGCATCTACCTAATTTACGAGTTTAATAGTGATAAATAACTGACGAATAACTACATTCTTTGAGGCTTACGTCACCTTTTGAGTATACGTAAGTGCTGTGTTGAGCAAATAGGAAAACTTACGGTGTTCGTAAGTAAAAATTACCAGAATACCAAACAGAAGATCAACTTACGTACGCAGTCCGACGTGAATACCAAAATTGGTCTTTGTCGTAAGTTGTCTGCGATTGAGCAAGTTTGACTTAAGTTTCTACTGACGCAAAATAATATTTACGCCGTCTACTTGAGTCCCAAAATAGCGTACGGCAATTGCGTAACTTAACTTAACCCGGCAGTCACTGGGGTATACTCTGTAACACGACTCACTGTGTTTTTTTTTAGCCCCCCTGGTATCTTCAGAACCAATGATTGCAGCGGGACGCACAAGGCGGCATTCGAAAGCGCTCCATGAGATAAGCCTAACGCAAACTTAAAAATGTCAAATTAAGGTCACATGTCAGGTCACGGTCAAGTCAAACGTCAAAATCGAGGTATTTGAGTTTATGGACAATACTTGCCATCCATGGCCTTCGATTGCGGCTATAATCACCCAAAGTGCTGTCAAAAGTATGATACATATCCCACATGAGCTAAAGTGAGATTGTTGGAAAAGATCAAGGTCAAGGTCAGGTCACAAAAGGTCACTACACACAAAATATCTACGAAAGTCATGCAACACATGTTTCATGGATGCTTTTACGCGTATAATTCGATAGTGGTAGTCATTTTACCACCTGACTTCATTTACGTGAAGATAGTGTCAAGTTCAGGTCAAGTTCAGGTCACTGAAGGTCAAAATTTGAAATTGATAAATCGAAATGAAAAAAGCATGTTTCTATATTAGTTTTATCTAAAACAAACAGTGCTGGCATTTATTTGTCTGTATCCGGTCAATAAAAGCCAAAAAAAACGCAATTTCAAAATATGACGTCATGATTTACCCATACTTTATATGCCATGACAGTCAAAAAAGATGACATCATTTTGAAATTTTGTATGGTAGTTGCCCATATGTTGTTATCCGACATATATTCCGTTTTTTTTCAATATCTTTGAAAAATGTGATTTTGTGAGAGAAAAAATTCAAAAACAGTTTTTTTGTGAAATTTTTGGGGTTAAAAACCAAAATTTGTAAAAAATTTGAGATAGCTGGTTTGTAGCCCTTGCAATTGTCTACCTTTTAGCGTTTTTGGATTGCATTTTGCTTCAAATGCAGCATTTGTACGGCTTGGCAAAGTTTAGCCGATTTTGGTGTCAAAATCGTGTTTAGTGACGTCACTAAATTCACTATATCTCGAAAAATTTCTGACGATTTTTTTCCATTTTTTTCTCAAAAGGTGTAAAAATGATGCTCGGAAAGGTACTGAAATTTTACCGTCGATATCTGGATTAGTTATCGAGATATTCCTGATATTCCTAAGGGGGGGGGCTAAAAAAACCTCCCCCAGTGACTCGCGGGTTAAGTTACGCCGTCGACCTGAATACGGCCCCAGGTGTCCACATACCTACAAACACAAACTCCCACGCACATACTGTGCGTCGGTACAATCAGATACTTTTTTAAAACGCTGATCGCCTTGTAAACAGACTGTCGGCCTGTCTAACACCCCAGCCTAACGATAAATAAATACCGACTAAAGAGGGGGGGATTTCCGGCCGATCACCTTGACAATCACATTGTTGACCGAAGCCTCGTCAAGATAGTCATAAGTTATAACAGACTGCTTAAAGTACAACCAAACGGAAGGCTTTCAGGAGCAAACGACAGTAGCCCACTCAGTAATGCAAGAAAGAGGGCTTGGAGAAGTGCGCGGACATACATATTTATCTGAAACCGGTTTAAAACCGGTTCTACTGTCTGTCGCTGTACTCAAGATAATCTGCACAAAAACAGGGGTCAATGTTCAGCTGGTCTGTCAAGAAAGCACTGCGGATGAAGGCACAGCAGCAATGTCAAATACAACTACAAAACGACAAACAACCAAACGTCCAAGTGCCAAAAGATAATGTGCATTTACTTGCTAGACTTAACTTTGGACTCATGGACAGGGACACCGATTGTGTTGGCGATTTCGGAAGCCACAATCAACATTGTTGGTTTCCGGTATAATCCAACATTGCCGACAGTCGCTCCCCAAATTGTTATCCACTCATAATATAATTAGCTGACAACATTGCCGACAGTCTCTCCCCAAATTGTTATCCACTCATAATATAATTAGCTGACAATATTGCCGACAGTCGCTCCCCAAATTGTCATCCACTCATAATATAATTAGCTGACAACATTGCCGACAGTCGCTTCCCAAATTGTTATCCACTCATAATATAATTAGCTGACAACATTGCCGACAGTCTCTCCCCAAATTGTTATCCACTCATAATATAATTAGCTGACAACATTGCCGACAGTCGCTTCCCAAATTGTTATCCACTCATAATATAACTAGCTGACAACATTGCAGACAGTCTCTCCCCAAATTGTTATCCACTCATAATATAATTAGCTGACAACATTGCCGACAGTCGCTTCCCAAATTGTTATCCACTCATAATATAATTAGCTGACAACATTGCCGACAGTCTCTCCCCAAATTGTTATCCACTCATAATATAATTAGCTGACAATATTGCCGACAGTCGCCTCCCAAATTGTTATCCACTCATAATATAATTAGCTGACAACATTGCCGACAGTCGCTTCCCAAATTGTTATCCACTCATAATATAATTAGCTGACAACATTGCCGACAGTCTCTCCCCAAATTGTTATCCACTCATAATATAATTAGCTGACAATATTGCCGACAGTCGCTCCCCAAATTGTTATCCACTCATAATATAATTAGCTGACAACATTGCCGACAGTCGCTCCCCAAATTGTTATCCACTCATAATATAATTAGCTGACAACATTGCCGACAGTCGCATCCCAAATTGTTATCCACTCATAATATAATTAGCTGACAACATTGCCGACAGTCTCTCCCCAAATTGTTATCCACTCATAATATAATTAGCTGACAATATTGCCGACAGTCGCTCCCCAAATTGTTATCCACTCATAATATAATTAGCTGACAATATTGCCGACAGTCGCTCCCCAAATTGTTATCCACTCATAATATAATTAGCTGACAACATTGCCGACAGTCGCTCCCCAAATTGTTATCCACTCATAATATAATTAGCTGACAACATTGCCGACAGTCTCTCCCCAAATTGTTATCCACTCATAATATAATTAGCTGACAATATTGCCGACAGTCGCTTCCCAAATTGTTATCCACTCATAATATAATTAGCTGACAACATTGCCGACAGTCGCTCCCCAAATTGTTATCCACTCATAATATAATTAGCTGACAACATTGCCGACAGTCGCTCCCCAAATTGTTATCCACTCATAATATAATTAGCTGACAACATTGCCGACAGTCTCTCCCCAAATTGTTATCCACTCATAATATAATTAGCTGACAACATTGCCGACAGTCGCTCCCCAAATTGTTATCCACTCATAATATAATTAGCTGACAATATTGCCGACAGTCTCTCCCCAAATTGTTATCCGCTCATAATATAATTAGCTGACAACATTGCCGACAGTCTCTCCCCAAATTGTTATCCACTCATAATATAATTAGCTGACAATATTGCCGACAGTCGCTCCCCAAATTGTTATCCACTCATAATATAATTAGCTGACAACATTGCCGACAGTCGCTCCCCAAATTGTTATCCACTCATAATATAATTAGCTGACAATATTGCCGACAGTCTCTCCCCAAATTGTTATCCACTCATAATATAATTAGCTGACAATATTGCCGACAGTCGCTCCCCAAATTGTTATCCACTCATAATATAATTAGCTGACAACATTGCCGACAGTCTCTCCCCAAATTGTTATCCACTCATAATATAATTAGCTGACAACATTGCCGACAGTCTCTCCCCAAATTGTTATCCACTCATAATATAATTAGCTGACAACATTGCCGACAGTCGCTCCCCAAATTGTTATCCACTCATAATATAATTAGCTGACAACATTGCCGACAGTCTCTCCCCAAATTGTTATCCACTCATAATATAATTAGCTGACAACATTGCCGACAGTCGCTCCCCAAATTGTTATCCACTCATAATATAATTAGCTGACAATATTGCCGACAGTCGCTCCCCAAATTGTTATCCACTCATAATATAATTAGCTGACAACATTGCCGACAGTCGCTTCCCAAATTGTTATCCACTCATAATATAATTAGCTGACAATATTGCCGACAGTCTCTCCCCAAATTGTTATCCACTCATAATATAATTAGCTGACAATATTGCCGACAGTCTCTCCCCAAATTGTTATCCACTCATAATATAATTAGCTGACAATATTGCCGACAGTCGCTCCCCAAATTGTTATCCACTCATAATATAATTGTTTAGTAAACTTAGTCCGAATATTTTTAATGGATGTATTTCTGAGGTCAGGTCATGCGCAAGTAGAGCTTGTTGCGCAGACCCTGGCACCCATCATCCGATCGCGAAATTACTGGTAGCTAGCAGAATTTAGAAGCAAAAGTTTGTTCGTGCCGACATCTCTGGACACCGTCCGTTTGTTTTTTATGTTTAACGGCCTACTCGCAGCGAGGTGATTTCAGCACCGGGACGAGGTTCGTTTAATACGGGGTGTTATACGTGGCAAACTGTAAGCACTGGGTACGGGTACGTACGAGTCTTCAGTACAGGATGTGACCGCTCCTCTCCAGCCAGACATGAATAATCTGGCCACCCACACCGGTCTCCACGGACCAGCGCTGATGAACCGGGGAGCGGGGCAGGCAAACAAACAGACGTGGCCGCGGCGGCGGGCCCGTGTGCCAAGACAGCACTCCAGCGCCGACACACCTGTCCCCCCCCCCCCCTTCGCCCCCCCCCCCTTCACCAGGAGCTGGCGCAGCCTCCAGGCGCTGGCAGACGACCGCCCAAGGTCGCGGCAGTGGAGCGCGGGGCGGTGCCCAAGGTCGAAATATAACCGGCGCTCGAACGTGCAAACTGATGCAATGGCCCAAATGACCAGGCAGGTCAGCCTTCGAAACTCTGCTAGATATTGGTACCGAACATTTTATCCCAGAATATTATATTATATTTCACGATATATATATATATATATATATATATATATATATATATATATATATATATATATATATACATATACATATACATATACATATACATATACATATACATATACATATACATATACATATACATATACATATACATATACATATACATATACATATACATATACATATACATATACATATACATATACATATACATATACATATACATATACATATATATATATATATTATACATATAATATATATATATATATATATATATATATATATATATATATATATATATATATATATATATATATATTATTTCACGATTTGATACGTCAATCATTCGTGATGTAACTAATTGTGAATAGTTACAAGAACATGTTTTTATTTTTCCGAAAATACAAAGAGACCATCAAACATTTTACCAGATGATTTACATTGGGCCAGAACAAGGCAAAATAATGGTAATGGAAACGTCAGTGTACCTAGCCGATAAAATGACTGCCTGTAAATTACAAACTTGCTCGTGACACCAAGTGCCGTCAATAAGTCATGTATCGTGTCTGCGCTTGATAGGATATTGCGCCGTTCAATAATCATAAAATTTGGCAGCCTGTCCCATATGGATGCCAACAGGAAAATGATGCAGACGAAAATGTAATGGAACAATTGCAGGCCCAATATATTGTTTTTATCGAGTGTGCTGCATGGGAAATTTAAGATTCGAAGTTCAACGAAAGCAGATATTAGCGCCTGTACCTTGTACCCACTCATCTTAACTCTCGCCCCACGGGGGACCTTTTCTCACCTTCGCCCAACGGGGGAGGAATCCTAAAAAGACCCCTCGTTAACTTCCAAACCAAGCAGCATAGAACAATGCGGTAAGAACCAGCATGTTGCATGTGGTGAGAGGAATCTAACAATATGCGAGTTTTAGGTTTCCGGTCAACGAGTGGCCTTCCAGGTCAAGTAAATGACCTACGATCGACCACGTCCAAAAATAGCGATTGCACAGGGCGCCTAGTATAACTTCCGAACGGAGAGAGATAGAAACACCGTAAAAAGTAACGCGTTTCCCGTCATAAGGCAAATACAAAGGTATCCCATTTTGAGAATCTAGGTCAACTGGTGACCTTTGGGGTCAGGTCAATGGCCCTTTGGGGTCTGACATGACCGTGACGAAAAGTTCATAAGTCACGATATCATAGTTGTATACACTTCAAATGTTGATAGGACATGCGTATAATTGTTGTAAACTCAGCTACTGAACATTTCAGCAAGATGCGCTGCATGTGTAAAAAGTTACTTGAGAAAACCTCAGGAGGGGTCGTTTTAGGACCCCCCCCCCCTCCCTGACGCTGAGTAGACGCAGTAGACGCTTAGTAGACTCCCTGACGCTGAGTAGACGCTGAGTAGACTCCCTGACGCTGAGTAGACTCCCTGACGCTGAGTAGACTCTCTGACGCTGAGTAGACTCTCTGACGCTGAGTAGACTCTCTGACGCTGAGTAGACTCCCTGACGCTGAGTAGACTCCCTGACGCTGAGTAGACTCAGTAGACGCTGAGTAGACTCCCTGACGCTGAGTAGACTCTCTGACGCTGAGTAGACTCCCTGACGCTGAGTAGACTCAGTAGACGCTGAGTAGACTCTCTGACGCTGAGTAGACTCCCTGACGCTGAGTAGACTCAGTAGACGCTGAGTAGACTCAGTAGACGCTGAGTAGACTCAGTAGACGCTGAGTAGACGCCCTGGCGCTGAGTAGACTCCCTGACGCTGAGTAGACACCCTGACGCTGAGTAGACTCCCTGACGCTGAGTAGACTCAGTAGACGCTAAGTAGACGCCCTGACGCTGAGTAGACTCCCTGACGCTGAGTAGACTCCCTGACGCTGAGTAGACTCCCTGACGTTGAGTAGACTCCCTGACGCTGAGTAGACTCACTGACGCTGAGTAGACTCCCTGACGCTGAGTAGACTCAGTAGACGCTGAGTAGACTCCCTGACGCTGAGTAGACTCCCTGACGCTGAGTAGACTCTCTGACGCTGAGTAGACACCCTGACGCAAAGAAGACTCCCTGACGCTGAGTAGACTCAGTAGACGCTAAGTAGACGCCCTGACGCTGAGTAGACTCCCTGACGCTGAGTAGACTCCCTGACGCTGAGTAGACTCCCTGACGCTGAGTAGACT
Organism: Chirona hameri; assembly: GCA_036785665.1. NCBI lineage: Eukaryota > Metazoa > Arthropoda > Thecostraca > Balanomorpha > Balanidae > Chirona > Chirona hameri. Next base: position 12,019 of record JAXIVJ010014968.1, read on the forward strand.
CCCTGACACTGAGTAGACGCAGTAGACGCTGAGTAGACTCCCTGGCGCTGAGTAGACGCAGTAGACGCCGAGTAGACTCCCTGACGCTGAGTAGACTCCCTGACGCTGAGTAGACTCAGTAGACGCTGAGTAGACGCCCTGACGCTGAGTAGACTCCCTGACGCTGAGTAGACTCCCTGATGCTGAGTAGACTCCCTGACGCTGAGTAGACTCCCTGACGCTGAGTAGACGCCCTGACGCTGAGTAGACGCCCTGACGCTGAGTAGACTCCCTGACGCTGAGTAGACGCCCTGACGCTGAGTAGACTCCCTGACGCTGAGTAGACTCCCTGACGCCGAGTAGACGCAGTAGACGCTGAGTAGACTCCCTGACGCTGAGTAGACGCAGTAGACGCTGAGTAGACTCCCTGACGCTGAGTAGACTCCCTGACGCTGAGTAGACTCCCTGACGCTGAGTAGACTCCCTGACGCTGAGTAGACTCCCTGACGCTGAGTAGACTCCCTGACGCTGAGTAGACGCAGTAGACGATGAGTACTCATTAGACGTTGAGTAGACGCCCTGACGCTGAGTCGACTCCCTGACGCTGAGTAGACTCCCTGATGCTGAGTAGACTCCCTGATGCTGAGTAGACGCTGAGTAGACTCCCTGACGCTGAGTAGACTCCCTGACGCTGAGTAGACTCTCTGACGCTGAGTAGACGCCCTGACGCTGAGTAGACTCCCTGATGCCGAGTATACTCCCTGATGCTGAGTAGACTCCCTGACGCTGAGTAGACTCCCTGACGCTGAGTAGACTCCCTGACGCTGAGTAGACTCCCTGACGCTGAGTAGACTCAGTAGACGCTGAGTAGACTCCCTCCTCTCGCTCAGAGAGGAGGGAGCGCCACCCGAGATACGCGCTATGTTCACCCCACGTGCCGCTGTTTCCACACGCGAGACGCGCGCCTCTGATCGAGGTAGCCTCCACCTGCACAAGTGCAGATTGACCGCCTCTCAGAAGGCTTTTTCGTATCGGGCTGCAGTTGTCTGGAACCGCCTGCCACCACAAGCTTGTGCCGCCCATTCATTGGATGGTTTTAAGACCGCTATGCGAAGTGTGATTTTACCGATGTAGTGTAGTGAAGTGTACTCGTTTTTATCGTATTTTGTATATTATTTGTAACACTGACATGAAACCAGAATAGCCACCTCGTGGATGGTTTTTAATACACTGGTTGATTGATTGATTGATTGAGTAGACGCAGTAGACGCTGAGTAGACTCCCTGACGCTGAGTAGACTCCCTGGCGCTGAGTAGACTCCCTGACGCTGAGTAGACGCAGTGGACGCTGAGTAGACTCACTGACGCTGAGTAGACGCAGTAGACGCTGAGTAGACTCCCTGACGATGAGTAGACGCAGTAGACGCTGAGTAGACTCACTGACGCTGAGTAGACGCAGTAGACGCTGAGTAGACTCCCTGACGCTGAGTAGACTCCCTGTCGCTGAGTAGACTCCCTGACGCTGAGTAGACGCAGTAGACGCTGAGTAGACTCACTGACGCTGAGTAGACGCTGAGTAGACTCTCTGACGCTGAGTAGACTCCCTGACGCTGAGTCGAATCCCTGACGCTGAGTAGACTCCCTGACGCTGAGTAGACTCCCTGACGCTGAGTAGACTCCCTGACGCTGAGTAGACGCAGTAGACGCTGAGTATACTCCCCGACGCTGAGTCGAATCTCTGACACTGAGTAGACTCAGTAGACGCTGAGTAGACTCTGACGCTGAGCAGACGCAGAGGACGCTGAGTAGACTGCCTGGCGCTGAGTAGACGCTGAGTAGACTCCCTGACGCTGAGTAGACGCAGTAGACGCTGAGTAGACTCTCTGACGCTGAGCAGACGCAGAGGACGCTGAGTAGACTCCCTGGCGCTGAGTAGACGCTGAGTAGACTTCCTGACGCTGAGTAGACGCTGAGTAGACTCCCTGGCGCTGAGTAGACGCTGAGTAGACTTCCTGACGCTGAGTAGACGCTGAGTAGACTCCCTGACGCTGAGCAGACGCTGAGTAGACTCCCTGACGCTGAGTAGACGCAGAGGACACTGAGTAGACTCCCTGACGCTGAGTAGACTCCCTGACGCTGAGTAGACGCTGAGTAGACGCTGAGTAGACTCCCTGGCGCTGAGTAGACTCCCTGACGCTGAGTAGACTCCCTGACGCTGAGTAGACTCCCTGACGCTGAGTAGACTCCCTGACGCTGAGTAGACTCCCTGACGCTGAGTAGACTCCCTGACGCTGAGTAGACTCCCTGACGCTGAGTAGACGCAGTAGACGCTGAGTAGACTCCCTGACGCTGAGTTAGACTCCCTGACGCTGAGTAGACTCCAGTAGACTCCCTGACGCTGAGTAGACTCCCTGACGCTGAGTAGACTCCCTGACGCAAAGAAGACTCCCTGACGCTGAGTAGACTCCCTGACGCTGAGTAGACTCCCTGACGCTGAGTAGACTCCCTGACGCTGAGTAGACTCCCTGACGCTGAGTAGACTCCCTGACGCTGAGTAGACGCAGTAGACGCTGAGTAGACTCCCTGACGCTGAGTAGACTCCCTGACGTTGAGTAGACGCAGTAGACGCTGAGTAGACTCCCTGACGCTGAGTAGACTCCCTGACGCTGATAAACGCTGAGTAGACGCTGAGTAGACTCCCTGACGCTGAGTAGACTCCCTGACGCTGAGTAGACTCCCTGACGCTGAGTAGACTCCCTGACGCTGAGTAGACTCCCTGACGCTGAGTAGACGCCCTGACGCTGAGTAGACGCCCTGACGCTGAGTAGACTCCCTGATGCTGAGTAGACTCCCTGACTCTGAGTAGACTCCCTGACGCAAAGAAGACTCCCTAACGCTGAGTAGACTCCCTGACGCTGAGTAGACTCCCTGACGCTGAGTAGACGCAGTAGACGCTGAGTAGACTCCCTGACGCTGAGTAGACTCCAGTAGACTCCCTGACGCCGAGTAGACTCCCTGACGCTGAGTAGACTCCCTGACGCAAAGAAGACTCCCTGACGCTGAGTAGACTCCCTGACGCTGAGTAGACTCCCTGACGCTGAGTAGACTCCCTGACGCTGAGTAGACTCCCTGACGCTGAGTAGACGCAGTAGACGCTGAGTAGACTCCCTGACGCTGAGTAGACTCCCTGACGTTGAGTAGACGCAGTAGACGCTGAGTAGACTCCCTGACGCTGAGTAGACTCCCTGACGCTGAGTAGACGCTGAGTAGACGCTGAGTAGACTCCCTGACGCTGAGTAGACGCTGAGTAGACGCTGAGTAGACTCCCTGACGCTGAGTAGACTCCCTGACGCTGAGTAGACTCCCTGACGCTGAGTAGACTCCCTGACGCTGAGTAGACGCCCTGACGCTGAGTAGACGCCCTGACGCTGAGTAGACTCCCTGATGCTGAGTAGACTCCCGACTCTGAGTAGACTCCCTGACGCAAAGAAGACTCCCTGGCGCTGAGTAGACTCCCTGACGCTGAGTAGACTCCCTGACGCTGAGTAGACTCCCTGACGCAAAGAAGACTCCCTAACGCTGAGTAGACGCAGTAGACGCTGAGTAGACTCTCTGACGCTGAGTAGACTCCCTGACGCTGAGAAGACTCCCTAACGCTGAGTAGACTCCCTGACGCTGAGTAGACTCCCTGACGCTGAGTAGACGCAGTAGACGCTGAGTAGACTCTCTGACGCTGAGTAGACTCCCTGCGATGCTGGCCACGACCGAGAGCGACGTGCCTATTCTTCTGAGACTGATGTCCTCCCTCCCACGACAGTGCAGCTTCCGCCACTCTTCTGCAGCACAGCCGCCGCTGCTGACGTCATCAATGACATCACATATGGCAGCCCGTCAGTGTGTGACGAGTTAGCTGAAGGCAGCGCTGATAACCGGTCCGACAGGACTGCGACCACTGGTCACGGTCAGACTCCGGACGGCGTTCAGACCTGTCCGCCCTGTCCGCCATGTCCGCCATGCCCCGCCGGCCTTCTCCACTCCCTGGGCACGCGCGTCGGCGAGCCTTTCACGGCAAGGCTACCGGCCGCCCGGCCGCCGGCTACCAAATGCAGACGCGGAGGCGGGCTGCAGTGGTGCACTGTGCACTGTGCACGCAGGTGGCGGCGGCTCCAGCACTGATGAGCACGCCGGTGACGTCATATCTGGTCCGGGCGGGTACGCCCGTGTGGTCAGTGACCCGGTCAGAGGCGGCTCCAGGGGTGCGGACGGGGTAGGTCCGCGCCGCCGCTACCCCGAGCCGGGGTAGAGCGGGAGACGTGCCATACAGAACGGGACGCACATTTGCTCAGGTGCACGCCGCTCGGTGGCGGGGCGGGGTGGGGTGGGGGGGGGGCGTCAGAGCGGCTCGCTCGCAGCTGCCGTGAGCTGACATACCCCAGCCCAGCCCGCCCCCCCCCCCCGAACGGCAGGCGGCAGCCGGCTGTCGCTCCTGCAGCTCGGCTGCTTACGGCCGCAGCGAGGAGGCTCGGGGCGAGCTTTTTGCAGCACCTGACTTCAGTTCGAAAAAGACGCATTATTTGAGAAGAGGCACATGCACACAACTTCCAGTGAAGTAATGCAAACATGTTGTTCGCTTGTTACATGACTAAGAACATAAGACTTCTCGCTGTTGCGGTGCCTCCATAAACTTGCCACTAGTCCCAACAACCATTCATTAACCCTCGACCTACGGGGAGGGAGACAGCCCCCCCCCTGAGGTTTTTCTTGAATAACGTTTTACACATGCGGTGTATCTTGCTGATATTTCCAGTAGCTGAGTTTACAACAATTATGCGTATGCTGTAAAAAAAACATTGAAATTGGTTAAGTAGTTTGGGAGATAGTGATGTTTTGATGACGTCATGTTGGTGGAAAAACGATACATGTTTGAAAAATCGTAGAAAACGGAGTTTTAAAGCAAATTGCAAACGCAATTAAGCAAAGATAGAAAATGGCATTCTATTTAAAATCGCAACCTCGAATGTCCGAAATTTGGGTCTTTGACCCATAAAATAAAAAAGAATGGACAATCCTCAAACCAAATTTCAAAGCCATATCTCAATTTTTGACCGAGTGATGGCTCTGAAGTGTAGGAAGCTCATGACGTCATTTTTTAATAACTTTTTTAACTTTTTTGACAAGATAGGAACAAATAATTACCTTTTCTGTACTTCTGAGACAAAACTGGTCTCGGAACATGCCTTTTTATTTACATTTATCAACATCTAATTGAGGTTTTCTGAAGAGCAAAATCGCTGTTCTGGACGTGGTCGAACCGAGGTAATTCACTTGATCTGGAAGGTCACCCGTTGACCTGAAACCTAAACATCGCATACTGTTAGATTGATCTCATGACAGGCAACATGCTGGTTCTTACCGCATTGCTCTAAGTTGCTTGGTTTGGAAGTTAACAGGGGGGCTGTCAGCCCCCCCCCCCCCAACGTAGGGAGAAGGTGAAAAATCTCCCTAAGGCGGAGGTTAACATCTATTACTCCTGAATATCTTCAAACCCCGGCCAGTGAATATCATCACAGTGTCGTGATGTACTCACGCCCGGCGGATAATTTGGGCCAAAACCCCGGTCAGTGAATATCACAGTGTCGTGATGTACTCACGCCCGGCGGATAATTTGGGCCAAAACCCCGGTCAGTGAATATCATCACAGTGTCGTGATGTACTCACGCCCAGCGGATAATTTGGGCCAAAACCCCGGTCAGTGAATATCATCAGTGTCGTGATGTACTCACGCCCAGCGGATAATTTGGGCCAAAACCCCGGTCAGTGAATATCATCACAGTGTCGTGATGTACTCACGCCCAGCGGATAATTTGGGCCAAAACCCCGGTCAGGGAATATCATCACAGTGACGTGATGTAATCACGCCCGGCGGATAATTTGGGCAGGAGGGCAGTGAATATCATCACAGTGTCGTGATGTACTCACGCCCGGCGGATAATTTGGGCCAAAACCCCGGTCAGTGAACATCATCACAGTGTCGTGATGTACTCACGCCCGGCGGATAATTTGGGCCAAAACCCCGGTCAGTGAATATCATCACAGTGTCGTGATGTACTCACGCCCGGCGGATAATTTGGGCCAAAACCCCGGTCAGTGAATATCATCACAGTGTCGTGATGTACTCACGCCCAGCGGATACTTTGGGCCAAAACCCCGGTCAGTGAATATCATCACAGTGTCGTGATGTACTCACGCCCAGCGGATACTTTGGGCAGGAGGGCAGTGATCGGGGTGAGAAAGGCGTGTGGCGGGCGCAGGCCGGTCTAAAAATGGATGTCCCATCCAGCGGGTCCCGCCGGACTCCGGAGTCCCGGCTGACTGGCTGACCGGCTGACCGGACGCGTCCGGCCACCCCGGACTGACCGAATAAGGAGCCGACTCGGCGGCGGCGGTCAGACCGGCACCCTGGACCGGAGGCAGGCATCTGCCTATCAGAGACAGGTCTCTTGGCGCTGTCCGGCGGCCACATGAGAGGACGGGCCGCTGAGGCAGGACCGGAGGCAGGTCTCCTGGCGCTGTCCGGCGGCCACATGAGAGGACAGGGCGCTGCCGCTGAGACAGGACCGGAGGCAGGTCTCTTGGCGCTGTCCGGCGGCCACATGAGAGGACGGGGCCGCTGCCGCTGAGACAGGACCGGAGGAAGGTCTCCTGGCGCTGTCCGGCGGCCACATGAGAGGACGGGCCGCTGAGACAGGACCGGAGGAAGGTCTCCTGGCGCTGTCCGGCGGCCACATGAGGACGGGGCCGCTGAGACAGGACCGGAGGCAGGTCTCTTGGCGCTGTCCGGCGGCCACATGAGAGGACGGGCCGCTGAGGCAGGACCGGAGACAGGTCTCCTGGCGCTGTCCGGCGGCCACATGAGAGGACAGGGCGCTGCCGCTGAGACAGGACCGGAGGAAGGTCTCCTGGCGCTGTCCGGCGGCCACATGAGAGGACGGGGCGCTGCCGCTGAGACAGGACCGGAGGCAGGTCTCCTGGCGCTGTCCGGCGGTCACATGAGAGGACGGGGCCGCTGAGACAGGACCGGAGACAGGTCTCCTGGCGCTGTCCGGCGGCCACATGAGAGGACGGGGCCGCTGCCGCTGAGACAGGACCGGAGGCAGGTCTCCTGGCGCTGTCCGGCGGCCACATGAGAGGACGGGGCCGCTGAGACAGGACCGGAGGCAGGTCTCCTGGCGCTGTCCGGCGGCCACATGAGGACGGGGCGCTGCCGCTGAGACAGGACCGGAGGAAGGTCTCCTGGCGCTGTCCGGCGGCCACATGAGGACGGGGCGCTGCCGCTGAGACAGGACCGGAGGAAGGTCTCCTGGCGCTGTCCGGCGGCCACATGAGAGGACGGGGCCGCTGAGACAGGACCGGAGGCAGGTCTCCTGGCGCTGTCCGGCGGCCACATGAGAGGACAGGGCGCTGCCGCTGAGACAGGACCGGAGGCAGGTCTCTTGGCGCTGTCCGGCGGCCACATGAGAGGACGGGGCCGCTGCCGCTGAGACAGGACCGGAGGAAGGTCTCCTGGCGCTGTCCGGCGGCCACATGAGAGGACGGGCCGCTGAGACAGGACCGGAGGAAGGTCTCCTGGCGCTGTCCGGCGGCCACATGAGGACGGGGCCGCTGAGACAGGACCGGAGGCAGGTCTCTTGGCGCTGTCCGGCGGCCACATGAGAGGACGGGCCGCTGAGGCAGGACCGGAGACAGGTCTCCTGGCGCTGTCCGGCGGCCACATGAGAGGACAGGGCGCTGCCGCTGAGACAGGACCGGAGGAAGGTCTCCTGGCGCTGTCCGGCGGCCACATGAGAGGACGGGGCGCTGCCGCTGAGACAGGACCGGAGGCAGGTCTCCTGGCGCTGTCCGGCGGTCACATGAGAGGACGGGGCCGCTGAGACAGGACCGGAGACAGGTCTCCTGGCGCTGTCCGGCGGCCACATGAGAGGACGGGGCCGCTGCCGCTGAGACAGGACCGGAGGCAGGTCTCCTGGCGCTGTCCGGCGGCCACATGAGAGGACGGGGCCGCTGAGACAGGACCGGAGGCAGGTCTCCTGGCGCTGTCCGGCGGCCACATGAGGACGGGGCGCTGCCGCTGAGACAGGACCGGAGGAAGGTCTCCTGGCGCTGTCCGGCGGCCACATGAGAGGACGGGGCCGCTGAGACAGGACCGGAGGCAGGTCTCCTGGCGCTGTCCGGCGGCCACATGAGGACGGGGCGCTGCCGCTGAGACAGGACCGGAGGAAGGTCTCCTGGCGCTGTTCGGCGGCCACATGAGAGGACGGGGCCGCTGAGACAGGACCGGAGGCAGGTCTCCTGGCGCTGTCCGGCGGCCACATGAGAGGACGGGGTCGCTGAGACAGGACCGGAGGCAGGTCTCCTGGCGCTGTCCGGCGGCCACATGAGAGGACGGGGCGCTGCCGCTGAGACAGGACCGGAGGCAGGTCTCCTGGCGCTGTCCGGCGGCCACATGAGGACGGGGCCGCTGAGACAGGACCGGAGGCAGGTCTCCTGGCGCTGTCCGGCGGCCACATGAGAGGACGGGGCCGCTGAGACAGGACCGGAGGCAGGTCTCCTGGCGCTGTCCGGCGGCCACATGAGAGGACGGGGCCGCTGCCGCTGAGACAGGACCGGAGGCAGGTCTCCTGGCGCTGTCCGGCGGCCACATGAGAGGACAGGGCGCTGCCGCTGAGACAGGACCGGAGGCAGGTCTCCTGGCGCTGTCCGGCGGCCACATGAGGACGGGGCCGCTGAGACAGGACCGGAGGCAGGTCTCCTGGCGCTGTCCGGCGGCCACATGAGGACGGGGCCGCTGAGACAGGACCGGAGGCAGGTCTCCTGGCGCTGTCCGGCGGCCACATGAGAGGACGGGCCGCTGAGACAGGACCGGAGGAAGGTCTCTTGGCGCTGTCCGGCGGCCACATGAGGACGGGGCCGCTGAGACAGGGGCGTGAAACAACAAACATGTTGACTGCAAAATGCGATCAATGCGTGCTGTACATAAGAGTTGAGTAGGTATTCTTAACGTAGGCATTTATCCTTGTAACGTAGGTACTAGGTATCTTCTTAAAGTAGATATATCTCTTCCATAATTATATTATCAAAGTTGCCATCTTCCAACAGTGCTAAAATATAAATGAACGGGAAATAAGCAGTATCCTCGTGCGAAAATAATTTTACGTAACCTAAGGACCTGTTGAAAATATACTGGATACTTACCAGTCCACTGACCATGTGGCTTACTGTGACCGTCCCATATTCCACCAAGAATGTTTGATACTGACATGCTAAGAACACCGCAACACCAACACCACAACTCAAATATGAAAATGACAACAAAAAGTTTGGCAAGTCCTGTCACCACTATTTACCATTCCTCAGTGCGCAGGCGGGCGATCGCGGGTGGTGGCGTGGAGCTCCAGTGCGGGTCGTGCAAACGGTGCTACTTACAGACAGCAATGGGAAAGAAGAGGAAAGCCGCGTCACCACTTCAGCCCAGCCCACCATCGGCCAGAACTGTGACCAGGATCGCCAGCCAGCAGAACCAGTCTGAACGGCAAATGGAGGAATTTCGCCTACAAATGGCCGATCTCCAACGTCGAGTGGATGAGCTGGAGATGCAAAACGACTGCTTGCAACAAAGCACCCGGCTTCCATGCCTCATCTTCTCTGGATCCGCCATCCCTACGTCAGCTCGCCCAGCCGAAATACCTGAGCTGATACAAGGTATGATCAACCATCACATGGGGGTACAAGTTGGATCTGAGCCAAATGAAAGCATCTTTCCGCCTGCGCAGTGGGAACATTTTTGTCGAGTTTACGTCTGCCGCCCGTGGTTCTGACCGGGATGTTATATTCCGATCTAAGATGAAGCTGCGTGGGTCGGGGCTTTTTATATCAGAGTCCTTGGCCCCCAGGCGTCAAAACATCTTCAGAACTCTACTTCAAATGAAGAAGACAAAAACAATCTATTCGCTATATACCCAGGGTGGGGACATCTTTGTACGTAAAAGTTCCCACTCGCCACCCGTCAAAGTCGCAGAGCTGGCGGTTTTGCAGCAGCTGGCTGATACGGAGTCACCAGGACCGACGCAGGGGCGCACACAGGCGGCACAGTCGGGGCCGAGTAGTCCTGAGGAGCGAACAGAGGACATCGCACCGGCATCCGGCTCTGTGTTTCGTGCCGGTGTCGGATCTGCACCATCTAACCCCGATCCAGCTCCGGCTGCCCGTGACCTGGCTCCGCCTCTGCGGAGGGTAGCAGCGGACCCGCCGCCGGCCGGCCCTGGCCCCGCGACTGTGACCCGCCGTGACCTGGCAGCGTGCCAGCCGCCGGCCGACCTGACAGCTGCGGCGCCGGCTGGTGGCGAGCCTGGCGCTGACGCGACCGGGCCCGCTGATAACCGGCCGCCGGCAGCGCCCACTGTGAACACTACGAACAGCGAGTCAGTGGGCGACGTCTGTTCTATGGAGAAACAACTAGCCAGATGGAAAATGCGGGTATCTGTGTCTGGCCGATCCAGAGTCATAACTGTGAGCAATAAAGATGACGTCATCCAGACAATTCGGGACCTGGTTGATGCAGGGAAACAAGAACCGCTCAAGTACTACAAGGATGTCACCAGCTTTAACTTTGAGTACAACCTGCGTGTTCTTCGTCTGATAGACAAGGCGGAAACTGAAGGAAGAAACATCCAGAAGATCGCCGACGCTGCCAGACTGGTTCAGATCGAGGCGCAGCAGCTGATGAAGGAGCTCCGGCCGGGACTTGACTCGGCCTGGCTGCGAGCTCGTAAATAGCTGCACCGGCGGCTGCCTCGCAGTAAACTGTGTCGTACAATTGTGTGTATTACTCATGAGGTCTAGTGACAACGTTGATTTGATTCACGTGTGTATAGCCGCTCTGCGTGTTTATTATTTTGATTTCAGCATATATGCATTTCTTGTTTACTTATAGGTATGGAGGGTATCTGTGTAGTCCTGAGGTGTCGATCGAAAGCATCTTTCTTATGGGTATTTGTTTTTGTAAACAACTAAATTATTTGATGTTTGTCATCATCATATACCTATATATTGTGTTGCGTTCATGTGTCTTGCTTACAAGCTCTTTAACCGAACGTTTTCATCCGCATTACTGCTGCGCTGGCGTCATGGTACATGTGACGTTTTTATGTGTGCAATGTTTGTTGGATTTTATGAGTTTGTTTAGCAAATGTGTATTAATCTTGCAATACAATAATCGAAAAAACTATTTACCATTCCAAAAAGAATTGTAACGAAATGCAAATTATTTATCAAAATGTATAAAACTTATCTTGAGACTAAGTTTGATGGTTCGAGACCTTAGAGTACATACAAATCGCCAGCTAAAATTGTGACAAATGTGTAGGTTGTATGTATCTTAACCCACCCTTCGCCGCTGTAGCCTGTATGCGACCCTGAGTCCTGAAACCAGCTGGCATTGGATCTCGACTCGCAACTTCACTGATCATGTGACAATATGCAAATATACTCCGAACAAGTCATTCTCTCTCGAGAGAGCGTCGACACGTCAGTTTTTGCCTTCACAATCAGCTGACAGGCCCTCACCGCGGCGGCCGCCGCCGCCGCCGCCGCCTCCACTCGGCGACCTTTGGCGCAGCTCCTGCGCCAATATTGTCTTATCCGCGCCAGGATGCGCCGCGAAAACAGCGCTACCGCAACAACGAAGGCCTATCGCGCTGTGCCGACGACGCATGAACCCGATGTATCGCCGCGTCTGGCTGCCAGGCCGTTCCAGGGCAGGAGCCGAACGCATTGGCCTAGAGCGTGCTATGACTCAGTCATTGATAAACAAATATTTTGTCGTTTATTTTGCTTCAATATCTTCGCCATCCGCCTATGGTAGACACGCAAACGTAAGTGGTCGAGTGAATAGTGAAAACACTTTCTTTACGATTTCTTTATTAAAACATGAAATTCCACCACACAAACATGTTCATGCTCATCTAAAATATTTTGAAATATTTGTATGCTAAAGCCAAATAAAATAAAGAGTGAAAACTTCGTGCCATCGTTTTCATGAAGAGAGTTTCTTTTCCCCACAAATCTGGCGACAACAAATGCGCTCCAGACACTGAACCGTCACCATTCCTCGAAAACCCTCATGCAAATTGGTGCACCAGCGGACCCTATGCACCTGTTCCCGGACCTGAACCACAGGCACAGCCGCGCACAGGTGAGTCGACCGCCTGAAACTCAGGCCACAGACGGCAACAGCCGGTCCCGGGCAAATCCCACGTGACGCCTCCGCGGCACGAACGCACAGGCGCTGCTGCACCGTCACGTACCGTGACGCTGCTGCACCGTCACATACCGTGACGCTGCTGCACCGTCACGAGCCGTGATGCTGATACACCGTCACGACCCGTGACGCTGCTGCACCGTCACATACCGTGATGCTGCTGCACCGTCACATACCGTGGCGCTGCTGCACCGTCACGAGCCGTGACGCTGCTGCACCGTCACATACCGTGTATACTCGCGCGCCCATCCACTGACGGAGGAGGCGACTGGTTACACCCGAGTTCTGAAAGTGTGCTCCTGACTCCTGGTCACGCTAAATTGGCAGACCCATTACCCATATGAAAACAGCATGTGAAATATTGAAACAGATCCGGCTTGGGCCTTGGATGGATTAGGGCCAGTTGTTAACAGTTGTTATTAGGGCCTTGGATCTGGCTGTCATTATTTAGCTTGTTGGTCGAGCTAGCCTTCGACGGACATCACTATTGACCTTCGGAAATGGTACTGTAGTGACGGATGGTATGATTGATCCGACGTGCGAGTTCGACCAGGCACAGCGAGGCTCATGTTTCAATCGGCAAATCATCGTGTTGGATTTAGCTAGCCCAGCCGATCGACAATGTATTGAACGCCAGTAACTACCGTTATCGGGAAGTACAATGTCAGCGATGGGACCCAATATCAGAGTCAATTTGCAATTCCCACTAACAACTACTTACTGCGAATCAATTTCGAAATACGAGCGGCACAACGTAATGTCGTTACCACTGCTGATGAGAAAGTTCAGGCCCCAGACTATGGACCTAAAGCATTCAGCGATTCCATAAAGAGGCAGTTAATTAGCAATGCCAAAGTCATGCAACCATATGCTTCACAGCACTGCTTGCCACCACATGTCATCGCCTCGCATTAGGAACGCAGCAACACGATTTGAAGTAGGGCCGCCCCGGTAGTTCACCCCCCCCCCCCCCATTGGCGACACCCATGCCTCGCATACTATCATATGGCAGGTCGTACCATATGGCAATGGCAGTCGTTAGTCATCACAAGCCCGCCACATGCCCGCCACATTCCCCGTCACATGCCCCGCCACATGTCCCGCCACATGTCTCGGCACATGTCTCGGCACATGCCCCACCCCATTCCCCGTCACATGCCCCGCCACATGCCCAGCATACACCCCCACCGAGTCGGACCGGAAGGCGCGTCGCCGGCGTCCCAGTCGGCCGACTTCGATCGGCGCTGATAGGGCACGTATGTAGACGGCGATATGTTTGTGGTCTGGCGACACCACACAGGAAGCCTGACCGCAGCGACACGGGCGGGCCAGCCGGACCGCAGTGACACCACACAGGAAGCCTGACCGCAGCGACACGGGCGGGCCAGCCGGACCGCAGCGACACCACACAGGAAGCCTGACCGCAGCGACACGGGCGGGCCAGCCGGACCGCAGCGACACCACACAGGAAGCCTGACCGCAGCGACACGGGCGGGCCAGCCGGACCGCAGCGACACCACACAGGAAGCCTGACCGCAGCGACACCACACAGGAAGCCTGACCGCAGCGACACGGGCGGCCAGCCGGACCGCAGCGACACCACACAGGAAGCCTGACCGCAGCGACACGGGCGGGCCAGCCGGACCGCAGCGACACGGGCGGGCCAGCCGGACCGCAGCGACACCACACAGGAAGCCTGACCGCAGCGACACGGGCGGGCCAGCCGGACCGCAGCGACACCACACAGGAAGCCTGACCGCAGCGACACGGGCGGGCCAGCCGGACCGCAGCGACACCACACAGGAAGCCTGACCGCAGCGACACGGGCGGGCCAGCCGGACCGCAGCGACACCACACAGGAAGCCTGACCGCAGCGACACGGGCGGGCCAGCCGGACCGCAGCGACACCACACAGGAAGCCTGACCGCAGCGACACCACACAGGAAGCCTGACCGCAGCGACACCACACAGGAAGCCTGACCGCAGCGACACGGGCGGGCCAGCCGGACCGCAGCGACACGGGCGGGCCAGCCGGACCGCAGCGACACCACACAGGAAGCCTGACCGCAGCGACACGGGCGGGCCAGCCGGACCGCAGCGACACCACACAGGAAGCCTGACCGCAGCGACACCACACAGGAAGCCTGACCGCAGCGACACGGGCGGGCCAGCCTGACCGCAGCGACACCACACAGGAAGCCTGACCGCAGCGACACGGGCGGGCCAGCCGGACCGCAGCGACACCACACAGGAAGCCTGACCGCAGCGACACGGGCGGGCCAGCCGGACCGCAGCGACACCACACAGGAAGCCTGACCGCAGCGACACCACACAGGAAGCCTGACCGCAGCGACACCACACAGGAAGCCTGACCGCAGCGACACGGGCGGGCCAGCCGGACCGCAGCGACACGGGCGGGCCAGCCGGACCGCAGCGACACCACACAGGAAGCCTGACCGCAGCGACACGGGCGGGCCAGCCGGACCGCAGCGACACCACACAGGAAGCCTGACCGCAGCGACACCACACAGGAAGCCTGACCGCAGCGACACGGGCGGGCCAGCCTGACCGCAGCGACACCACACAGGAAGCCTGACCGCAGCGACACGGGCGGGCCAGCCGGACCGCAGCGACACCACACAGGAAGCCTGACCGCAGCGACACGGGCGGGCCAGCCGGACCGCAGCGACACCACACAGGAAGCCTGACCGCAGCGACACCACACAGGAAGCCTGACCGCAGCGACACCACACAGGAAGCCTGACCGCAGCGACACCACACAGGAAGCCTGACCGCAGCGACACCACACAGGAAGCCTGACCGCAGCGACACGGGCGGCCAGCCGGACCGCAGCGACACGGGCGGGCCAGCCGGAACCGCAGCGACACGGGCGGGCCAGCCGGAACCGCAGCGACACCACACAGGAAGCCTGACCGCAGCGACACGGGCGGGCCAGTCGGACCGCAGCGACACGGGCGGGCCAGCCGGGACAGCAGCGACACCACACAGGAAGCCTGACCGCAGCGACACCACACAGGAAGCCTGACCGCAGCGACACGGGCGGGCCAGCCGGACCGCAGCGACACGGGCGGGCCAGCCGGACCGCAGCGACACCACACAGGAAGCCTGACCGCAGCGACACCACACAGGAAGCCTGACCGCAGCGACACGGGCGGGCCAGCCGGACCGCAGCGACACGGGCGGGCCAGCCGGAACCGCAGCGACACGGGCGGGCCAGCCGGGACAGCAGCGACACGGGCGGGCCAGCCGGGACAGCAGCGACACGGACGGGCCAGCCGGGACAGCAGCGACACGGGCGGGACAGCCGGGACAGCAGCGACACGGACGGGCCAGCCGGAACCGCAGCGACACGGGCGGGCCAGCCGGAACCGCAGCGACACGGGCGGGCCAGCCGGGACAGCAGCGACACGGGCGGGCCAGCCGGAACCGCAGCGACGCCAGCCGGGACAGCAGCGACACGGGCGGGCCAGCCGGAACCGCAGCGACACGAGCGGGCCAGCCGGGACCGCAGCGACACGGGCGGGCCAGCCGGGACCGCAGCGACACGGGCGGGCCAGCCGGAACCGCAGCGACACGGGCGGGCCAGCCGGGACAGCAGCGACACGGGCGGGCCAGCCGGGACAGCAGCGACACGGGCGGGCCAGCCGGAACCGCAGCGACGCCAGCCGGGACAGCAGCGACACGGGCGGGCCAGCCGGAACCGCAGCGACACGAGCGGGCCAGCCGGGACCGCAGCGACACGGGCGGGCCAGCTGGGACCGCAGCGACACGGGCGGGTCAGCCGGGACCGCAGCGACACGGGCGGGCCAGCCGGGACCGCAGAGGACCAGAGGCGTGTAGAGTGGCAAACACGAAACACGCAAAGCTGCCGGAATTCAGACCCGGCGCGCCCGGTGCAGGAGCTGAACTGAATGAGGCGGCTAATGCGCACGGGACATTGGAGAGGAGTTTGGACCAATACCAAGGATTCAATCTGGTGCAGACATGAGCACAGATTTGTTGACCGCTTCAATTACAAATGTTTTATCAGAGGAAGTTTGTGTGTTTCATCCGATGAAGTTAGTGTTTTATCAGAGGAAATACGACGGACTGTCCTCTGGACCTGTAACTAGGTATGCAACTGACGCTGCATTGGACTGCATCACATCTGGATATAAGTAGCCATCTCTGGCTGTGGCCCGTGTCACTCAGCCGTATACGGCGCACCTCAGCCGTGCACGGCGCACCTCAGCCGTGCACGGCGCACCGCGGTGCGCTGCACTGCCAGCTGACGACCTTGGATGTGATTCGCCCGACAAAACAGACGGCACGGGCTCGATAAACAGTCGGTGACGCGGCGGGGGCGGGGGCGGGGACGGGGCGGGGGCGGGGGCGGGGGCGGCGGCGGGGGCGGCGGCGGGGGCGGGGTATGCACTATGCAGCAGGCTTTGCGGTGGCGGTGGCAGAGGAGGCAGTGGAGTATGTGGCGTGGGCAGCAGGGTATGTGGCGTGGGCGGCAGGGCGGCAGGGCGGGGCCGGGGGCGGGGGCGGTGATGGTGGCGGTGTGATGGCGTGGGCGGGTCACGCGAGTCACGTGAGGCAGACCGAGCCTGCTGCAGGGTTATCAAGTTACCCATGGCGTCAACTACAGTCGAGCTCGATTCTGAACGTGCTTGGGTTCAGGTGTTCATTGGTTGACGTTCACCTGGTGGTATGAATCTACGGAGTGTTTCATAATTAATGCTAATTTTAAAATTGCTATTATTCACATATAACATTTTTATTTTTGTGTTTTTTTACTACTACACATCTAAACATCTGGACATTTGCATTTATCGAGTAGGATTTGCCCTATCTAGCAAAACGGTTCCACGAGTCACGACAGCCCACCAAAGTTGAATGCACTTTCAATGCCTTTCAACGGAGATGGCGCGTGGCCCGGGTTGCTTCTTCGGGTTCTTCGGAGTTGCCAACTCTTGTGCAGCCTTCAGCCGGTCCAGGCTAACAGGATGACTTTCTTAGCTCCGCCAGGGTCACGGACGACAAAACCAGTAGCCTAGCGATGGTAGACATGGGCTTCTAGCGGTCCACAGCCAGTCAACCAGACGACAGATCACTCGCTTGCGGAACTTCAGCCAGGTTCCAGATGGGTTTGGGGGGTCGAACTTGGCCTCATTGGTTACGATTCCTCTTAATCGGGCGTAGGGCCCTCTCAGGCCTGGAAGGGCCCTTCCAAACCACCCAGGACCCCTTCAAGAGTGGTAAATGACCTCTCAGGCCGAGCTAGGGCCCACTCAGACCTGAAAAGAACCCTCTCAAACCGGCGAAGGACCCTCTCAAGCCCAGCAAGGGCCTCAGACCTGGCAAGGACCCTTTCAGACCTACGTAGAGCCCTATGGCCTGTCAAGGGCTCTCTAAAGCGGGCGTATGGCCCTTTCAAGTCTGTTAAGCACCCTCTCGAGACCGATCCTAATGAACGGCTGTCAGTAGTTTTGCACGTAACGAAATTTAAGTCACTATACATATACGGATGAACGCAAGTGCGGACCATTATTGCGTATATTAGATTTAACGCTTATGCAAAAGCGCCGTTCTCACATTTCAATCATCTCAGGAGTTGGGGGGGGGGGGAGCTGAAACACACTCCGATCACCGCCGGGGTTGAGGGGGAAAGCCGAGACACATTCCGATCACCGCCGGGCTTGAGGGGGAAAGCCGAGAGACACTATGATCACCGCCGTGATTAGGGGGGGGGGGGGCAAAGCCGAGACACGCTCCGATCACCGCGAGACAAAGGCCGACACACTCACTGCTGAACGTCGGGGGAGCAAGGCCGACATGACACATTTGTAATGACGCTTTTGACTTTTAAAAAACGGATGAACCACCCTTACCTATCCCATGCTACAAATAAAAGACTGGATTTAATTCACTTTGTGGCGCCTTAAAATAATTAATGAATGGTAGCACTTACCTCCAAAAAAGCAACAAAACAATGTGAACAAGAAATAGGTCTATCAATGTTACGACGTAGAAACATATCCTATTGACAGGTGTTGTTGTATTTAGCAGTGTGTCCATGCTACATCGTATAATCCTACAAATAAGAAGGTGCAAACCTAGCTCCAAATTCAATGCAAGTTTTTCGAAATTGTCTTTGAGTTTTAATTTTACCTTGAAACTGTATCGTTATTCCACAAAACACACGCAAATTTCCGTCGGCAATGCCGTTGATCTAATTCAGAATTAAAAGATAATGTAACAAGTGGGCGGATCCGCCACCTAGCTCCCTCCATAGTTGGGGGTTGTCGCTCCCCCCCCCTCCTCCCCCAGGTCCAAAGTTTTGGGGGAGTTGTCTCCACTGCCCAAACGGCTCCCATGTCCCTGGTAATCTCCCTCTGTTTTATCTTATCTTCACAACTTCGCCCGTCAGTAGAGTTGCCTGTCTGTTGGCGATAATATTAAATAAATACAAATATATGGCTATCAGCCTGCCACTTCAAACTCGGGAGGGGATATCATCAGCACTCTTGACGCCCCTCCCCCCTGACCACAGACCGACACGTGCTTCTCCTGACCCCCCCCCCCCCCCCCCCCCTCGTCCAGCGAGCACGGGCGGGCCAGTGTGGGCGTCATTTGGCGGTGTTGTGTCGACACCAGGAAACACGCAGGCCCCGCCCTCCGCCTGTGCGCCTGCCCGTCCCTCCCCCGCGGAGCAGAGGTGGGGCGCTGGCCTCGGTGCCACGTGCGGGTCTCTGCCACTGAACTCAATAACAACGTCTCTGCAGAGGTGGGCCAGTAGGGCACCTCCGGGTGGGGTGGGGGGGGGGGGGGGCATAACAACGGTAATAACTGTAACTCATGGCGCGACACTACGACTCAACATACAACCGGCAAAGGATTCGACTACTAGAGCGAGTCTGGGTATATTCTTAAAACAAAGTTCGCAACGATATATCGGAATTAATTTCATATGAAACCACGAACACCTCACCTGCTTCAACTGAAGCTCTGACAGAGTTACTAACTCTCGTAATTTTCGTTAACAAATTGATAAACTGGTTAAATATAGAAGTAAACTATTTGTGTATAGGATCATCAGTATTGTTTCGTTTCTCCTCGAGTGACTGGGATTTGGGCATGCTTCAACATTTTTGCACGAGCACACTGCCGGTACTAGAATGGGCGTATTCTTTAGCACGAATCTCTAATTTTCAAACAAAATCGTCCGTTACATTCATCTCGTTCAAGTTACGGCAAGATCTTAAGACACCGGGAAAATTATGCGTATTGTGATGCAGAACACCACCACGTTGTCAGCACGTTGGCAGCACGTTGTCAGGACGTTGTCAGGACGTTGTCAGCACGTTGCCAGGACGTTGTCAGCACGTTGTCAGCACGTTGTCAGCACGTTGGCAGCACGTTGTCAGGACGTTGTCAGCACGTTGTCAGCATGTTGTCAGCACGTTGTCAGCATGTTGTCAGCACGTTGTCAGCACGTTGTCAGCACGTTGTCAGGACGTTGTCAGCACGTTGTCAGGACGTTGTCAGGACGTTGTCAGGACGTTGTCAGCACGTTGCCAGGACGTTGTCAGCACGTTGGCAGGACGTTGGCAGGACGTTGGCAGCACGTTGCCAGCACGTTGCCAGCACGTTGCCAGCACGTTGACAGCACGTTGACAGCACGTTGGCAGCACGTTGGCAGCACGTTGGCAGCACGTTGGCAGCACGTTGTCAGCACGTTGTCAGGACGTTGTCAGGACGTTGTCAGCACGTTGTCAGCACGTTGTCAGCACATTGTCAGCACATTGTCAGCACGTTGTCAACGTTGTCAGGACGTTGTCAGCACGTTGCCAGGACGTTGTCAGCACGTTGTCAGCACGTTGTCAGCACGTTGTCAGCACGTTGTCAGCACGTTGTCAGCACGTTGTCAGCACGTTGTCAGGACGTTGCCAGGACGTTGGCAGCACGTTGTCAGGACGTTGTCAGGACGTTGTCAGGACGTTGTCAGGACGTTGTCAGCACGTTGTCAGCACGTTGTCAGCACGTTGTCAGCACGTTGTCAGCACGTTGTCAGCACGTTGCCAGCATGGACGCGACAATAGTAGACAGCACCGCTCGATGGCGTCCACGTCAGAAAGACAAATCAGCTCGCATTATTTGGACCCAGCGAATCCAGTCTCCTTGCATCACGTCGTGCTGTCCATGAGAAAGACAGGTGGCGCTGGATGAGTGACGAGGCGGCGTGTTCTGTCAGGGAGTCAGCCTCACCACACCTGTCTCACGTCACCAGCCCCACCTGGCATGACGTCATCGGGTGACGAGATACGGCCGACCTTTCTACCCGCGTCTGCAGAGGAGGGGAGCGGTGTGATGCCGTGATCAGGGTCGAATGAACTGGTGAACTGCGCTTGACACAGTCTGGGAGTCGTGAAACACTCACGCACTTGTGTGGTGCTAAAAGCCAGAAATGGCTCGTCACCGAAGTAGTGTCAGATATGAATAGCATAGTCATTGGTAGCACATTTCTGCCAATCATTCCGTGCCAAAATCAGTTAGCACAACCATCCAGCCGAGTTGAGCTCCTCAGCAAACCCG